>JARYGA010037561.1:0-26949 GCA_030545235.1 Helianthus tuberosus
TATTCATCTTCAAGTTTAATCATGGATCCTTCAAGATCCATGCTTAAACTTCTTAGATCTAAGCTTCTAACAAGCTTAACATACTTGATCTAAACATATACACAAGATTTAACAACAACAACCTCATTACATTCACCAAAAATTACAATAATCACTTGTTTTCTTCATAAATATGTTAGATCTTCTCATTTTCATCTTTAAAAGTTTAGTTGTTTAGATGGTGAGACTTGTACATAACATAAACATGAACTATTTTAGTGATCAAGAGGCTTACTACTAGCTCTAATGGTTAGGGAAGTGGCACAATAAGGATGAAGATGAAGATGGAAGAAAGTGAGTGGTTAAAAGCTCCTCCAAGTGGTCCTTCAACTTCTAGCACTTAAAGCCTCCTTAGATAGCCTCCATACACCTTCTAGTGACCTTGGATTTCCTTGTAATGAAGTGAAAATGGTGGTGGTACTGTGTGGTATGTGAGCCTCCACCAAAGGAAGAAGGAAGGGAGAAGATGGTGAATTTTTTAGATGTAGGATAATGGTTACTAACTTAAGGGTCTTTATAAAAGAACTTCTAACATGTTAATCTCTTCAAGATCTTATGCACTTAATCAAGGGGACAAGGAAAATATAATAATCAAAAGGCATGTGGGGCCCTTTGGGGTCGGTTATGGTGAAGGGTGGGGGGTGGGGGTAAATGTCAACTTTTGGAAGTTGAGGGTTTAAAGTGCAAACGAGAAGGTTTAAGTTAGTTTAAGCCTGTTTAGGTGTTTTTATAATTTTAAAGGTGTTCTACCACCAATACTATTATCATAAAAACATTTCTTTTAGTCAAATTTTGATGTTTCGAGTAGTGTCCGGTTTTTCGTTTCGTTAGGGTTTGTTAAAGTGCTAAATTGCGCAGTTTCACTAAGTATGAAGCACCTTTTGTGCCAGTTTCAATTCCCGACACTTTGTAAGTTATTCTGGACACTAAATCAGAAATTATGCATGATATTTTAGTGTTAAAATGCTGTTTATAGCTGAATTATTGCAGAATTCTGCAAAATTCAGCATTTTAGGTAAGTTTCGGGTGTCTTTTTGTGCATAGTTTAGCTTCCGGAAAGTTTATAAGTTAACCCTTATTTCCATACTTGGGTTTTAATGTATTTTAGATGTTGGACCTACTCCTAGGCCCTAATCCTATTATCTGACTACTTTCTACAGAAATGCTGAAATAGTGTGTCTTACCGGTGAGTTTACTAGTCTTTCTGACGCAACGCTTAAAGTAATGCGCAAAGCAATATTTGAAGTAATAAACATGTATGAATTCACATATATAGCAAGTAATCAGACAATATTGACGTTTAAGCAAATAATTCCAATTAATAATTAATATTAAAATAGTACGGATATTACCGGTTTTGTGCTAGTTGTCACAGATGACTCTCAACATTCGTCAAATCAGAAAAGTCAACCATCCAAAAAGATAGTGTTTGACCAGGAGCCACGTCCCAAGGTTTGTTATTGTAAGTACTTTGTCTCTTGCAAACCAAGAGACTTCACTGGCGAAAAGGGTGCCATAGATTATATGAAATGGCTAGACGAGATGGAGACAGTTGTTGACATTAGTGGGTGTGTGGAGGAGGATGTTGTAAAGTTTGTATCTCAGTCTCTTAAGGGTGATGCCCTAGTTTGGTGGATGACACTGATTCAAGCCTCAGGGAAAATTCCACTTTACAATCTGTCATGGGATAAAATTGTTGATCTGATGAAAGAAACTTTCTTCCCACAACACGAAGTGGAAAAAGTTGAAGCTGACTTCCTAACTCTAGTTATGAAGAATTTGGATTGTAGAGCCTATGTTACTAGTTTCAACTCCATGTCTAGATTGGCACCTTATTTGGTGACTCCAGAACCCAAGCGTATAGCACACTCTGTGATATTACTGAGAACTCAATTATGTGAAACATGAGTTGTATGAATTTGATTAACTATTTATGTGTACATGATAATTATCGCCCAAGCACACTCTGTGATATTACTGTGATGTTAGTTTCCATATGAATCATTACGAAGATAAACTAATTGTGTATACGTGCATACTATAGGCTTTGACTGAATTGTTTGTACACAAGTAGTTAAGCATACGGAGCAAACCGAGGTGAGTTCACACTTTCCACAAGGCATAGGATTCCCAAGGGTTGGGAAAGGGTAAAGGATTTAAACTGAAACTGCGTGATCTCCTAGTTTGGAATACGTACACACCCTCTTTAGTGAAGGGTGACAACATGTGATAAGGAATTGATTTGGAACCTACGTAGTTTCCTGGTTTGGGGATTTCGTACACACCCTCTTTATTGAAGGGCGACAACACGGATACTAGACCAAAACTCTCTATCATAAAGTCCCTCCTTTTATATCGACTTAATCGTCGGGCCAATGGCGAGCGGGTTATTAGTTAGATAGCGCTATTTAGGTTTGAAAAGCCTCACACCGTGCCACAGAGGACGGGCGTGAACTAATGGATCTGGGCACTAGTCAATGATGATAGACATTGACGTCAGGGCTCCAACTTACTTTAGTCAGTGGTCGATATGGTAAACGGGTCTAGTGGTTCACATGGGGAAGCCCCCACTGATTATGGACATGTTTGGGAAATAGGGTAAACCGCTTAACTTATGACTTACAAATGATCTCATGGTTTTTGAAACAACTTAACAACGAACACCAACTGTGAACTCGCTCAACTTTGTTGTTGACTCGTTGTTACATGCCTTGCAGGTCGTTAGGTATATATGGAGCTTGCACAAGGAGGCGTAGTCGTTTTGGGACATGGATAGTCATATGCCATGTTAAACATTTGATATATTTGAACTTATACATTGGTTTTAAACATTATGCTTCCGCTTACAACTTAAACTACGTTTTGTTTGGACACCAATTATATTGTGTTAGGTTTTATATTTATTTACATGCTATGTTCAATATGGTTAGTGGCTTGATTCTGGTCAGTCACGCCTCCATGCGGTGATACTCCGCTTGTAGATTTTGGGGGTGTGACAGATTGGTATCAGAGCCATTGGTTATAGTGACCTTGGTTTTAAGAAGGGGAAAAGCTTTTTGATAAAACCAGACTATAACCTGTACAGTGCTCAACGATCCACAACGACGCTTCGCTCCACGTGCAAGGCTCAACATTCTAGGTGATATGGTTTATGTTATATTACCTACTTGTTAGTTACACAGAACGTTGTTCATGGTATGCTTTGGTTATCGTAGCAACTATTGTTAGACACTCATTGTGTGCTTACTCTCTTCTGTCACTCCACACTTACGCATTGTCACGACACTTTACTCACCCATGCTCTCTTTATTGTGAAGATCATGAGTGGACGTATCAACCTAACTCAAGCCCAGCTGATGGCTTTAATCAATGAACAAGTTGCGGCAGCACTCGCAGCCACTCAGGCAGGAGGTATAACCTGCCATTGCAACTTACTCTAGTATCTTAAGATCCTACTCTCGTGAGCCAGAACTTGTGCTTAACCTTGTCGCTTTTTACTCGCACGACAGGTCAACCAGCTCAGCCTCCTGTGTGTATTTTCAAAACTTTTATGGACTGCCGACCTACTACTTTCAACGGCGCTGAAGGAGCTATAGGCCTCCTCCACTGGTTCGAGAAGCTCAAATCTGTTTTGGAGATGTGTGAATGCCCTGAGGCTCGTAGGGTGAAGTATGTTACTGGTACTCTTGAAGGTGTAGCACTCACGTGGTGGAACGCTCAGGTCCAAATGCTAGGGTTGGTTGCTGCTAATGCCACCCCATGGAACAACTTCAAAGATTTGATCAAGGAAGAGTACTGTAATCGTGATGACATCCACAAGTTGGAAGTAGAGTTCTTCAACTTAAAGATGACGGGGTCGGAAATTGAAGCGTATACGAAAAGATCAAATGAGCTGGCAATCTTGGGTCCTACCATGGTAGATCCTCCTATCAAGCGCATCGAGCTGTACCTCAAAGGTTTAGTGCCAGAGATCCAGAGTCATGTGACTGCAGCAAACCTCGCCACTATCCAGCAAGTTATTCGTTTGGCTCATCGTCTCACTGATCAGGCAGTCGAGCAGAACAGGCTGCCCAAGCGTATTGGTACTACTACTACTTCTGATGCCCCCAGTGACAACAAATGCAAATGGGATGGAGTCTCAAGCAAGGGTTCAACATCAGCTCAGTCTCAGTCTCAGCAGCGAAATGCTGATGACTACAAGAGCCTTGGTCAACAATCTTCCGGTAGTCAAGGGCAGAGTGGGTACAAGGAGAACCACCCCAAATGCAATCAATGTGGTTTCCATCATAGCGGACCGTGTACTAAGGGCACTTGTCAGAGGTGTAACAAACCTGGCCATGCAGCTAAGGATTGCAAGAGTCTCTACCCTGCAAATCAGTGGCGACAGAATCAGCAACAAGCTCCCCAGAATCAGCGTCAGCAGTAGGGTAACAACAAGGGATGCTTTCAGTGTGGTGCTGAAGGCCACTTCAAAAGAGACTGCCCCCAGCTGAATCAGAGACAGAGCAACAACAACAACCAGGGGAACGGAAACAATAATGGGGGAAACAATGGTGGCAATGGTGCCAGGGGTCGAGCTTTTGTGATTGGTCAGGGTGATGCGAGCAACGATCCCAACGTGGTGATGGGTAAGTTTCTTTTGGATGATTTCTTTGTTACCGTATTATTTGATTCGGGTGCCGATACTAGTTATGTGTCTCTAAAAGTTAGTCAAATGCTTAAGCGCATCCCAACACTTTTGAGCACCACGCACATGGTAGAACTAGCAAAAGGTAAAAGTCTTGAAGCCACACATATAGTTAAGGGTTGTAATCTCATCTTAGCTGGTCAGACTTTCTCTGTCGATCTTATCCCATCGTTCTTGGTAGTTTCGACATCGTTATCGGTATGTATTGGTTATCTCAACATCGAGCAGAGATTCTTTGGAAGGAGAAGATCATCCGCATTCCTCGTTCTAGTGAAGAACCTTTAGTGATTCAAGGCGACAAGAGTGGTGCTGTGCTGGGCATCATTTCTTTCCTTAAAGCCCAGAAGTGTTTGCGAAAGGGCCACACTACTATCTTAGCCCTCGTTACTGACACCTCAAAGAAAGAGAAGAAGATAGAAGATATTCCGATCGTACGTGACTTTCCTGAGGTGTTCCCTGAGGAATTACCAGGTCTACTGCCCCACCGTCAGGTTGATTTTCAAATCGAGCTAGCCCCTGGAGTAGCGCCCATAGCTCGAGCACCTTATCGCTTAGCTCCATCAGAACTGGAAGAACTGTCCACACATTTACAAGAGCTCTTGGACAAGGGTTTTATTCGTCCTAGCTCTTCGCCTTGGGGAGCTCCAGTATTATTTGTGAAGAAGAAATATGGTACCTTCAGAATGTGTATTGACTACCGCGAACTCAACAAGGTGACCGTAAAGAATCGCTATCCTCTTCCCCGCATCGATGATTTATTTGACCAGCTGCAAGGGTCGAGCTACTACTCAAAGATTGACCTGAGGTCAGGCTACCATCAACTGAGAGTCTGAGATGAGGATATTTCCAAGACAGTGTTTAGAACTCGTTATGGGCATTACGAGTTTCTAGTTATGCCTTTTGGATTGACGAATGCACCTGCGATCTTCATGGATCTTATGAAAAGAGTATGCAAGCCTTACCTGGATAAATTCGTTATTGTATTCATCGACGACATCCTGATCTACTCTAAGAGTCAGGAGGAACACGAGAAACACCTGAGGCTTATTTTGGAACTTCTTCGAACAGAACAGTTGTACGCTAATTTTTGAAAATGCGACTTTTGGCTTCGCGAAGTCCACTTTCTAGGCCACGTGGTAAACAAGGATGGGATCCATGTTGATCCATCCAAGGTTGATTCGATCAAAGACTGGCCTGCACCCCGTACACCAACAGAAATTCGCCAATTCTTGGGTTTGGCGGGCTACTACAGAAGGTTCATCAAGGATTTCTCCAAGAATGCACAACCTCTCACCTCACTAACTCAGAAAGGCGTCACCTATCGTTGGGGTGATGCACAGGAATCTGCATTTTAGCACTTAAAGGATAGACTATGTAGCGCACCAATTCTATCGTTGCCACAGGGAACAGACGATTTCGTGGTTTATTGTGACGCGTCAATTCAGGGTCTTGGTTGTGTGTTGATACAACGGGATAAAGTCATTGCTTATGCATCGCGCCAACTTAAAGTTCACGAAAGGAACTACACTACACACGATCTGGAGCTGGGAGCTGTTGTCTTCGCACTTAAGATATGGAGACATTACCTGTACGGTACCAAGTGCACCATTTACACCGATCACAGGAGTCTCGAGCATATCTTCAAGCAAAAGGAGTTAAACATGTGACAATGTCAATGGGTCGAGCTCTTAAATGATTACGAATGCGCGATCAAGTACCATCCAGGCAAGGCCAACGTTGTGGCCGACGCCCTTAGTCGAATGGATACAACAACTAAGCGAGTGCGTGCGTTACAATTGACCATCCAATCTAGTCTTCCTACTCAGATACGAGATGCTCAGGTTGAAGCATTGAAAGCAGAGGGCGTTGTCCCTACGAGGATTGAGGAAACGATTAGAACAAAAGGAAGAGGGTGCATACTACGTAAACGGGCCCATCTGGGTCCCACTCTATGGAAACTTACGCGGGCTTGTGATGGATGAAGCACATAAGTCTCGTTAGTTAGTACATCCTGGTTCGGATAAGATGTATCACGACTTAAAGACTACATACTGGTGGCCTAGTATGAAAGCCCACATAGCAACTTACGTCAGCAAATGTTTGGCTTGTGCGAGAGTCAAGATGGAATATCAGAAACCATCAGGCCTACTCCAACAACCAGAGATCCCGACATGGAAATGGGAGAAATTTCCATGGATTTCGTTACTGGCCTTGTCACACCCCGACCACGTGGAACAACCAGACGTGGCGGAAACGTCGGGGAGTGTTGTAACAGAATTAATTGTATCACAACCATGGCATACAAAGTTATATTTTATTTATCAAACAAGAGTGTTACATTGTCATAAAACAGGAAATAAAGAGTTCAGAACATAATTAAACTAATTCTATCTTTATTTTAAGTCTCTAAGGCACAGGTCCGCCCTAGTGTCACGATCATCATCCTAAGCAACAGCTCCTGAAAACACATGTGAAAATAGGTACGTCAGCATAAAAATGCCCGTGAGATACATAGTTTTTGTGAAAACAGGATTCATGACTTAAGTTTAAGAAAATGTTTAATAAAATTGAGTCATGAACCTTGTAAATTGTTTTGTTTTGTATATCATTTAAAAAGCGATAAGATCAGATGATATGTATAAATAAATGAATAATGCATGGTTAAATGAATAACCAAGTAAAATGAGTTGTATAAAATAAGTTGTTTGTAAAGCAATGTCTTGTGAAATATATGTTATTTGTATAAAATGTTATATGTCTAAATTGAAATGATTCAAAAAACGCTACGATATATAATACCATACAACCACTTATATATAGGAAGTACCAGCGGCGTATCCACCATGCTTGTATCATATTACACACGTCTCGTTACTTAAATCACTTAAACAAACCACCAATGTATAAAGTCCTTGTTTAAACTAATTGTCAAAAAGTCCTTGTATAAGCCATGTCAAATGTTAAAAAGAATGTAGTCAAGTAATGTGCAACAAATGTTATGTATTATAAGTAAAGTATTGTCACATAAACCAAATGTAGAAATATACAAAACAAAGTATTTTGAATATATCAAAAAGTTATGTTTTGCAAAGTGAATGCATGTTACATTGATACTAACATTTATGTGGTAAGTTAACGCATACATTCAAGCCTTGAGACAGTCGGACAACCCTTTTAGTCAAGGTTTTCAAAAGAAATGTTTTCGGATTCAGTCATTCCTTACATCCAAACAAACCCGGGATGTCAGGAATGGGATTTGTCAAGTCCTATGGTACCACTACTTACTACCGAGCGGCGTAGCTAATGTTAATGAACATATATAAGTCTCGTTTGTGCAAACCAAATGTTATAGCAATTGTATGCATGTCATATGAAAACAATGTACTAAGTATGCTAAGTTAACATACAAAGCAGAAAAGTCATGTAAATCAATGTAATGTAAAACAATGTACTAAGTATGCACACAATGGACATACATAGAACGAAATGTAATGTAAAACGATGTAATAAGTATGCACACAATGGAAATACATAGCATGAAATGTAATGAAATCATGTACTATAATGTACTAATGAACATAACAAGCATATGATATGAAAGCATGGAAAACACAAAAGTAACAAGTAGGCACATGTGTCTCACCCCAAAATGTTTGTAAAACAGTAAAAGAGGGGTCTATGTACTCACATAAACACCTTGAAAACATTTAAAAGAGGGGGTTCTATGTACTCACTTGAGATTGCTCAGAAGTCCTAAGATAACCACCAAGCAATGCTAGAGATCACGGAATCAAACGGCACCTAATATAGGTAACTATGTTAATAAACCGGACCTATATCGAAGGATCGGATAGAATGAGGGCTCGTAAACCAAATGAGTATGGGAACTCAGGTAGTATGGTTTAACAAAGCCTACATACTAAATGAAACCTAGCCTAAGTGCTTACGACCCTTTACGACCCGTTTAGGTAGCTTATGCTACTTTAACGCGTCGTTCGCGTAAAACGCGTTCGGAATGCCTAACTAGTCCTATGATAAGTAAAATATGCCTTAACATGTCTAATATTGTTACCAAATCAGTTTAGATACCAAAAGTTATGTTACATATGCTTAAAATAAATTTTGCCGTCAAAAGGGCATTTTGGTAATTTACCTAAGGCATATAAACTACCTATCATACAACTACTTAAACGAAGCGACCATAAGGTATAACCTCGGAAGGTTATTCCCTATATACTATGGTCACCTAATGTGTTTGGTCGGATCCTAATGATCGACCAAACGGGTCGTGTTCGAAAGTATAAGCGATTGTTTAGATTGCTTACCTTACGACCCTATATAAGCACTAAACTAAAAGTGACGAGCTAAGCATGTTAGAACATGCTTAACTAAGTTTAGAAAACAGGTTTGGTATCAAAACAAACGGTTTTGATACCAATGAGTAGTTTGGTTACAAAATACGCAATAACACGCATTTTGGCCGAAACTACGACTCGTCACTGAGCCTAGATAACGTGGTAATCAGTAGGTATAGTCACTAGGGACTATAACCATCGTGATCACGCTCACGTTATGAAGTTCAAATGAACTTCACATTGACCATAAACTGGTTAATGCAGAAAGTCAAACAAAGTTTGACTTTAACGCTAAAACGAATAAAAGAACGAAGGAACACTTACAAAGGGTCCCCGAAAGCTAATCTTGATCAAACAACCCAGGTATGAAGCAAATGGCTTCAACTTAGAGCTTCTTAGATCAGATTTGTGGGTTTTGCAAGGAATTGAGGTGGGTATTTATAGTAAATGGGCCACCGTTAGGATCGTTTCTCGTAAACCGTGATTTAATCACATCCCTACACTTGTTGGTAACCTCATGTACATCACATTGGCCCCCCAACATCAGGAAACAACAAGTGGAATTGAGTTGGGAGTGCTAAACAGCTGTTAAAATGGCTTTTGCTGATTAGAAGGGGCCTCGCGTGACGCCAAGGGGGCTAGGTGTCACGCTAAGGTCCTTCTGATCAGCAACCAGTTTCCAATTCAGTCCCCGTTGTGTATTAAGGCCATTTCCGACATGTTTCAGTCTCGTTAAGCCATTTTCAAGGCCCTAAAATGATGCCTAAACATTGTGGACATGAAACATGCTCAAAAATATCCCGGATGTCGGTTCGTTTGGTCGTACCATCGCGATGTTCGCTTAATTACGACGGAATGCGCATAAGCGCGAAAAACGATCCAAATTGCGCGACGAATGGGTTTTTCTCATGCCAAACACTAAAATAAAATATTTTAGTGCTTACATAAATTTTTGGATGTCCGGAGGTATTCAGAACGTAAGTTATGCGCGAAAATGCAAACTTGTGCACTTTTTGACGCTTTTAGTCCCTAAATGACCCAAAGTTTATTTTAGCACACCGAACTCCTCAAAGCCTATTTCTAAGATATGTAAAGGATATTTGTGGTATGTTTAACTTATGGTCATGTTCCGGAATGTCTGTTACAGTTCAAATTGGCATACTTTCGCAGTTTGTCAAGTTTAGTCCCTGTAAGCGAATTAACTTGTTTTTGCCATACCAAAGCCTTCAAAACTTATTTCTAAGTTATGTAAGGGTTATTCAAGGTTGTTAAGCATATGTTGATGTTCCGGAGTATTTTTCGCATTAAACTGATTACGTTTACGCACCAGTTTGCGTATAACTTTCAAGAAAGCGATATAGAGTTTGAAATTGAACAAAAGTAAAAACATGAAAAATGTAAAACATAACCAAACAAACATTGGGATCAAATAACATTGTTTAATTGATAACTGAACAGTTCATAATGATTACAAGCACAGATGTTACAGTCTCCCCTACTTGTGGAAATTTCGTCCCGAAATTTATTTAGAGGAAACTCGTGGAAAAAGATGCGGGTACTTCGCTTTCATTTGATCTTCGCATTCCCAAGTAAACTCAGGTCCACGTTTAGATTCCCAACGAACCTTGACCAAAGGAATGCGCTTGCGTTTAAGCCACTTGACATCACGTTCCATGATTTCCACAGGTTTCTCGACAAATTTCTATGTTTTATCAACACGAATTTCGTCAAGTGGTATGTGGAGGTTCTCGTCAGCTAAACACCTCTTGAGATTGGACACGTGAAAGGTTGGATGAACATTTCCAAGTTCAGGAGGTAACTCAAGTCTGTAGGCTACCTTACCGATTCTTTCGACGATCTTGAATGGTCCAACGTATCTAGGTGCAAGTTTTCCTTTTTTCCAAATCTGATCACACCTTTCCAAGGTGAGACCTTAAGTAATACACGATCACTGACTTGAAAATCCAAGGGCTTGCGTTTTGGGTCCGCGTAACTCTTTTGACGGCTACTAGCTGTCTGAAGGTTATTACAAACTTTCTTAATCTTATCAGTTGTCTCTAAAATGAGGGCAGGTCCAGTAAGCTGAGCCTCGCCGATCTCATTCCAGCAGACTGGTGAACGGCATTTTCGACCATATAGAGCCTCGAAAGGAGCCATGTTGATGCTGGAGTGATAACTGTTGTTGTAGGAGAATTCAATCAACGGAAGATGTGAATCCCAACTACCACCAAAATTGATCACACAAGCTCTAAGAATATCCTCCAGAGTCTGGATTGTTCTTTCAGATTGACCATCCGTTTGCGGATGACAAACTGTGCTCAGATTAAGTTGGGTTCCCATAGTAGATTGCATGGTTCTTCAAAAATGAGAAGTGAAACGAGCATCTCTGTCAGAAATGATGTTCAAAGGAACACCATGTCGAGCTACAATTTGATCCACATAGATTTTAGCATGTTTGTTAGCAGAAAAATCCTCATGGATTGGCAAGAAATGCGCTGACTTGGTAAGACGATCAACAACTACCCAGATGGCATCATGACCTTTCTTTGTGCGCGGAAGTTTAGTAATGAGATCCATAGTAATGTTTTCCCATTTCCAAACTGGGATCTCTGGTTGCACCAATAAACCAGAAGGACGCTGATGTTCAGCCTTAACCTTAAGACAAGTAAGGCATTTTGATACATATAAGGCAATGTCTTTCTTCATACCAGGCCACCAATACTGAATACGAAGATCCTTATACATCTTATCTGAGCCAGGATGAACAGAATAACGAGACTTATGGGCTTCATCCATAAGCAAGGTGCGAAGGTTATCTTGGCTTGGGACCCACAAATGGTTCATGAAGTAATACGATCCATTGTCCTTCAGTTCCAGATCAGGGGTTATGTGATAGGGAAATTCCTTATCCATCACACCTTGTGAAACACAAGATTGTTGAGCCTGAGAAATGCGTGCTTGGATATCGGATCGAGCTTGAATAACAGATTGAACACGAACACAATGAAGCTTAGTACGTTCCTTACGACTCAATGCATCGGCTACGACATTCCCCTTACCAAGATGGTAGCGAATTTCGCAGTCATAGTCGTTTAGAAGCTCAACCCAACGTCGTTGCCTCATGTTAAGTTCTTTCTGATTGAAGATATGCTGAAGACTTTTGTGGTCCGTGAAAACCACACATTTTGTACTGTACAAATAGTGTCTCTAGATCTTAAGAGCGAAGACAACTGCACCCAACTCAAGATCATGAGTGGTGTAATTTTTCTCATGTATCTTCAATTGTCTTGATGCGTAGGCTATGACTTTGTTCCTTTGCATCAGAACACAGCCAAGACCCAATTTAGATGCATCGCAATAAACGACGAAATCATCATTGCCCTCAGGCAAAGTTAGAACAGACGCGTCGCAAAGTTTTTGTTTCAAAGTCAGAAACGCTTCCTCTTGCTTGAATCCCCAATCAAAGGGTTTGTTCTTCTGAGTTAGAGCAGTTAGAGGAACTGCAATCTTCGAGAAGTTTTCTATGAAGTGGCGATAATAGCCCGCAAGACCAAGAAAAGAATGAACCTCAGTAGGAGTAGTAGGCGTATCCCAATCCTTAATCGCACTGATCTTGGAGGGATCTACATGAATACCTTGTTCGTTGATAATATGTCCTAAGAATTGAACTTCTTTAAGCCAGAATTCACACTTGGAGAATTTGGCGAAAAGTTGCTCTTTCTTTAGGAGCTCCAGAGTAAGACGAAGATGTTGCTCGTGATCAGCTCGCGTCTTAGAATAAATTAAGATGTCGTCAATAAAAACAATGATGAACTGATCCAAATAAGGTTTGCAGACCCTATTCATTAAGTCCATGAAAACAGAAGGAGCATTAGTCAAACCGAATGGGATGACGGTGAACTCATAATGCCCATAACGAGTGCGGAACGCTGTCTTGGGAATGTCTTCTTCATGCACACGAAGTTGATGATATCCAGATCGCAGATCAATCTTTGAAAAATAAGAAGCGCCCTGTAACTGATCAAAGAGATCATCGATGCGAGGTAGGGGATATCGATTCTTGATGGTAAGCTTGTTAAGCTCACGATAATCGATACACATCCTAAAAGATCCATCCTTCTTCTTGACCAAAAGAACGGGAGCACCCCAAGGTGAAAAGCTAGGATGGATAAAACCTTTGTCAGAGAGCTCCTAAAGCTGCTTAGACAACTCTTTCATCTCAAACGGTGCAAGACGATTTGGAGCTCTGGCAATGGGATTTGCACCAGGTACGAGATCAATACGGAACTCGACTTGGCGTGCTGGGGGTAGACCAGGTAAATCTTCAGGGAAAACTTCAGAATAATCCCGAACAACTGGAATATCTTGAATAGACTTACCCTTGCCCTTATCTGCTACGACATGTGCCAAAAAGGCCACATAGTTCTTTCGCAGATACTTCCGAGCTTTAAAACAAGACATGAGTTTGAGACCACCAGCAGGTTTCTCACCACGAACCTGTAGAATCTCGCCCGTCGAAAGCGGCACACGAACGATCTTCTCAAAACAAACTACCTCTGCACGATGCTTGGCTAACCAATCCATACCCACAAAAACGTCGAAGCTTCCAAGTTGCATAGGCGCGAGGTCAATACGAAAAAGATGGTCGTTAAGGTTCAACTGGCAGTTGCGAAGAAAAGAATCAAGAACAATGAGTTCACCATTAGCAACCTCAACTGTCAAAGGTTTACCTAGTTTCGTTCTAGACACGCGAGGTAATGGCTCAAAAGATAATGACACAAAACTCTTATCGGCACCCGAATCAAAAAGAATAGATGCAGGATGATTATTAATAAAGAACGTACCATTCACCACTTCATTGTCTGCTTGTGCATTCATGTTGAAGACTCGGCCTCGAACCTGAGCCTGATTCTGATTTGGATTCTGATTCTGGTTTGCTAGCCTTGGGCACCAGTTTCTATAGTGGGTCAGATCCCCACAATTGTAGCACGAACCAGGAGGAAAATGAGGTCATGCAGCTTGACCTTGTTGCTGAGCAAGTGGCTGAGCAACTTTTTGGGCTTGGTTCTGAACTGCCTGGTTCTGATTTGCAGGAATGCGGCAGGTGGCAGCCAGATGACCAATTCTTCCGCAGTTAGTGCAATGACGACATTGGAGATATGGTAGGTGATGGTCATTACACCTGTTGCACAAAGGTGCATTGACAAGGTATGGCTTCTTGGCTAGTGGTTGCGCATGCTGATTTGGTGCAGCTTGAGCCTGTGCAGTAACGACATAGTTTTGGGAAGCCTTTCGCTTCCTAGAACCCTTTGAGGAACCATAATTATTTCCATTCTTCTTTTGACCTTTCTTGCTATCTTCTTTGTCAGACGACTGCTTCTTACCTATGTCACCCTTTTTGTGCAGCTTTCCCTTTTGAACCTGCGACTCAGTCAATGTCGCTGCTAACTCGATCGCCTGACGGAGTGTGGTAGGGTTACTACCAGTAATGATGTCTTGTACAGAGTCAGGTAGGACGTTGATGTACCTTTCGATAGCCTTGTCGAGTGGGGTAACCATTGTTGGGCAAAGCAGACTCAACTCCTCAAACCTATCAGTATACGCCCTGTGCTCGCCACTGTCTTGTTTCAAGTCATCAAACTCCCTCTCCAAAGCTTGTTTTTCATGACGAGGACAAAACTCCCTCATCATAAGGGCCCTAAGTTCAGCCCATGTCTGTGCTAGAGCAACTTCTGCACCACGATCTCTCATAACCCCGTTCCACCACGTAAGAGCCCTCTTTTGAAACACACTCAAAGAAAACTCGACCTTGCGATTGTCAGGACACTGCACGTGATGGAAAGTATTCTCAATGCTCTCGAACCATTGAAGAAGCCTAGTCGCTCCCTCAGAACCACTAAACTTGAGTGGTTTAGCCGAGTTAAAATCCTTGAATTTGCATGGAGCATTGTTGTTGTTGTTGGCTTGGTTCCATTGAGCAAAGAGGTTTGGGAATTAAGCAGCCATTTGCTGCGCAATAATTTCTGCCAGTTCGGCAGTCGCTATCTGGTTTTCGCGTCGAGGAGGCATTCTAAAAGAGGAAACATGAAAGGAAACGAGTGAGATGATTGGATGAAGAGAATGAGATGAAACAAAATCAACAAAAGCAAAGATGGTGGTCATTTGCCCGCATCACAAAGCAAACAAACGACACACAGTGACTAATCAAAGTAAATGGGTCAAAAATAATGTATCGCGAAGACATGCTCGCCTATAAGTGAGCACTCACCCCAAGAGTTCCCAGGTAAGAGTGACTGGTCCGATTATGTGGATTTGTACGAACACTCTAGCCTTAGACAGAAAACCCAGGGTACAGGCATTCACTCTTCCAGTTTGCACGTGTTCACACTATTTAGAACCCAAAACTTTGACGAGATTTTGAAAATTTGAAAGGTGCAAGGCCAAAAATCAAACTGGAAGGGTTCAAAACCTTACAACAGAGGGTTCAAAACCTAGTAATCAATCATCCAAAAACAGATGATTAATTTTCAAAGCGGATTCGAACTTGATGTTTCCGTTGTGGTTATCACCTAAGGATAGGTGAAGTGCATGTTTTAAGATCTAAACACAAGATAACTTGTGTTAGGGTCCTAGAAGGGTTATAGTCTAGGTCAAAGTATTACTAATAACCTAATTCCCTATAACCATTGGCTCTGATACCAACTTTTCTGTCACACCCCGACCACGTGGAACAACCAGACGTGGCGAAAACGTCAGGGAGTGTTGTAACAGAATTAATTGTTTCACAACCATGGCATAAAAAGTTATATTTTATTTATCAAACAAGAGTGTTACATTGTCTTAAAACAGGAAATAAAGAGTTCAGAACATAATTAAACTAGTTCTATCTTTATTTTAAGTCTCTAAGGCAAAGGTCCGCCCTAGTGTCACGATCATCATCCTAAGCAACAGCTCCTGAAAACACATGTGAAAATAGGTACGTCAGCATAAAAATGCCTGTGAGATACATAGTTTTTGTGAAAACAGGATTCATGACTTAAGTTTAAGAAAATGTTTAATAAAATTGAGTCATGAACCTTGTTGTTTTGTTTTGTTTTGTAAATCATTTAAAAAGCGATAAGATCAGATGATATGTATAAATAAATGAATAATGCATGATTAAATGAATAACCAAGTAAAATGAGTTGTATAAAATAAGTTGTTTGTAAAGCAATGTCTTGTGAAAGATATGTTATTTGTATAAAATGTTATATGTCTAAATTGAAATGATTCAAATAACCCTACGATATATAATACCATACAACCACTTATATATAGGAAGTACCAGCGGCGTATCCACCATGCTTGTATCATATTACACACGTCTCGTTACTTAAATCACTTAAACAAACCACCAATGTATAAAGTCCATGTTTAAACCAATTGTCAAAAAGTACTTGTATAAGCCATGTCAAATGTTAAAAAGAATGTAGTCAAGTAATGTGCAACAAATGTTATGTATTATAAGTAAAGTATTGTCACATAAACCAAATGTAGAAATGTACAAAACAAAGTATTTTGAATATATCAAAAAGTTATGTTTTGCAAAGTGAATGCATGTTACATTGATACTAACATTTAAATGGTAAGTTAACGCATACATTCAAGCCTTGAGACAGTCGGACAACCCTTTTAGTCAAGGTTATCAAAAGAAATGTTTTCGGATTCAGTCATTCCTTACATCCAAACAATCCCGGGATGTCAGGAATGGGATTTGTCAAGTCCTATGGTACCACTACTTTCTACCGAGCGGCGTAGCTAATGTTAATGAACGTATATAAGTCTCGTTTGTGCAAACCAAATGTTATAGCAATTGTATACATGTCATATGAAAACAATGTACTAAGTATGCTAAGTTAACATAGAAAGCAGAAAAGTCATGTAAATCAATGTAATGTAAAACAATGTACTAAGTATGCACACAATGGACATACATAGCATGAAATGTAATGTAAAACGATGTACTAAGTATGCACACAATGGACATACATAGCATGAAATGTAATGAAATCATGTACTATAATGTACTAATGAACATAACAAGCATATGATATGAAAGCATGGAAAACACGAAAGTAACAAGTAGGCTCATGTGTCTCACCCCAAACTGTTTGTAAAACAGTAAAAGAGGGGTCTATGTACTCACATAAACACCTTGAAAAAATTTAAAAGAGGGGGTTCTATGTACTCACTTGAGATTGCTCGGAAGTCCTAAGATAACCACCAAGCAATGCTAGAGATCACGGAATCAAACGGCACCTAATATAGGTAACTATGTTAATAAACCGGACCTATATCGGAGGATCGGATAGAATGAGGGCTCGTAAACCAAATGAGTATGGGAACTCAGGTAGTATGGTTTAACAAAGCCTACACACTAAATGAAACCTAGCCTAAGTGCTTACGACCCTTTACAACCCTTTTAGGTAGCTTATGCTACTTTAACGCGTCGTTCGCGTAAAACGCGTTCGGAATGCCTAACTAGTCCTATGATCAGCTACTTTAACGCGTCGTTCGCGTAAAACGCCAAGGGGGAGAGGTGTCACGCTAAGGTCCTTCTGATCAGCAACCAGTTTCCAATTCAGTCCCCGTTGTGTATTAAGGCCATTTCCGACATGTTTAAGGCTCGTTAAGCCATTTTCAAGGCCCTAAAATGATGCCTAAATATTGTGGACATGAAACAGGCTAAAAAATGTCCTGGATGTCGGTTCGTTTTGTGACAACCCGCACTAAACCAGGTATCCGTACAACTTAATTACTGATTAATTACTGCTTAATTACTGTGCTTGATTGAAACTAGCTGATAAACTGCTACCTGCATACTGATACATGCACTTACTTGCATCATACCTTATATGCTGTCACTACACTATTTACATACGGCACCTTAGTGACGAACATGATGCACAAAAAGCACAGTAGCACTAAACGGATACACGGCAAACATGCTGATATGACCAGCATCAGGCAGACACTGCCTCTAAGGCCTGTTAAGAGCCTCACATATTTTGGCTACACTGGTAGTGAATGTAGGATATAAGGGTTGTGGTACCGCGTCTCTAGGGATAAGATACACTGATTCGGATGTGCCAAAAACGTACTTTAAGTACCAGACACAGCACATTAATAATTAATCCAGCTTCTAGCTGACTAGTAAAGTGCCAGAAAATGAGAAAATAACACTAGACACTTTCTAAAGTGTTGGAAACAAAATGTGTCACTAAAAATGTTAATAACGACACTTTAAAGCATTACAAAAGACTTTAACGGATTACTATCCAACCGAACACCCGGACTTTACCCGGAACACGAAAATATTTATATTTTCACTATATATATTTTTCTGAGCTAGTTAGGGTCCCTGATTACCCTAACACCCGTCATAACGCGCTTTATATAGCTAACGGAGTTTAACACTTAACCTACCTACTTAACCTAAACTCCTCTCTAACTGAACAATCGAAAACGAACTGGATACCCCCCCCCCCCTTAGGCCGATCGGCCACCATGTAACTAGAGGGGACACCTCTAGTACAACCTTGATTAATTTATTGTTTAATGCCTAAAATCTTGAAGACATAGTGACCAATGGATTAAGAACTAAACTTTGTCTATAAATTAAACATTATACTCATAAGAACATGATCTTCACATAATCACCACTCAAACAAGCTCTCTCTCTCCCTCACCCACTCACGGCCGAACACCCCACTCCCTTACCCACCATTTTCGGTTCTTGTCTTCATCATTCCAAGATCATACATACATCCAAGGCCGCGTATTAGGAGCTTTGGTGCAAGCGGAACACGAAGAACCTCCACCGTTGGCTTTTATCCACGCGATTTTCATCACGATTCTTCCCTAGCCCCGAGCTAGAGGTATATTGTTTAAAACTCATATTTAAGCATGTCTAAAGTGGTTAAAAGAACTTTCGTCGGTTAAATATCGTAAACATGCGTTTTGAAACTTTAAAGTCTAATAAAACTACTTAAAATGGTGGTTAATAACACATGTCTTGTGTAAAAGTCGTAGGACTTAAAATATGTGATTATTGAGACCCGATCTATGATGTGGTAGCTCGGATCTCCGTTTAACCCGACTTTGTAAGATCAAGTATCTTCACATAAGCTCGTTTTTGACTAAATACAAGGGTTAAAGGCGAAACTCTACCACACAAGATACATGAACTTGTGTAAAAATATTTTACTTGTGTAAAAGTGGTTTAACCGGTAAAATGGTGTTTAAAACTAGCGGATCTACGTATCCGCAAGTGGTATTTTAGAAAGACCACACTTTAAAGAAATCATGTTTTTCTAAAGATGGATCTTACACTAATAAATATGATTTTATAAACCACAAGTGAGTAGACACTTGTGAAATAAAAAGATCCGACAAATAACTATTTTTGGGAAAAGTGACTAGAAGTTGTAAAGACGGGGTTCTCTAAACACGAGGTTTTTACAAGATTAAAGCTACTTTATATAAAGATCTACATATATAAAGGTGATTTACATTAAAGATGCGGAAAAACTGCAAGTTCATGCGATTATGCAAATTTACATACTTGTCGACTAGTTTGATGTGTCGGAAATTGTTTGATTGAATAAAGAAGTTGTTGAATTGATTTGTTAAAGGAAAATGATACGCTTGAAAGCGTGGCCACCTCCAGTTACAGAGGAAACTCTGGCGAAATTTTCTAAAAACTTGACACTTAGAATTATTTACACAACAAGTGTTAGAACTATTTTTGGACATACTTTCGAAACATAAAATTTCGCCAGCACTATATTTTACTAAATATTCGGAGGTGGGATTTTCACAAAGATTAACGTGATAAATATTTTTGTCACAACACTGTTTATGATTATTTTGTGAAAATACATAAATATTATTTTAGAGTGAAAATAATATTTACAAGCGTTAATGATTCCAAAACTTTGCGAACGCTTCCACATTAACATATAAGTTACACCGGTAATTACATTACCACAAGATTGATAAAACGTAACTTACGCACATGTATTGTATCCCCCATCCTTGGGAAGAAGAATAACTACCAAGTGTATACGGAACATAAACACGAAATAGTTGTCTAACTATTTCCCAAAGACATAAACTGTAAAGCTAAGGCACGGCCGTCCGTCTAATAGAATTAGCACTTGTAGGTCGTTGCACAGCTTACTATATTGGAGACACTTGGTAGAGACGTGCATTCACTGTGAGTTCATGTCCCCCTTTTCTCTAACTGTTTTCAGTTTACTTAACCGCGGGGGTGAAATACATGTTACTATGATTTACGAGTACTTTACAACGGTATGTTTAACGTAAGGAGGTGTTATACGATCATGTGAGTGGATAGGAACACATGGGGCCATTAGTCCTCATGGAGGGACCGAGGGACAGGAGCGGTAGATCTATCTGGGTGTAGCGAGCCCAGCCCCGGCCAAACTAGAAACGGACCGTGGGGTGACTTTGTCCACATACTTTGCCGTGGCGAAATCTGCTAGGTTTGAGTCTCCCTATTTGCACTTCACATATGTCAGTGGCCTTGCAAACCATTGGTGATCACAAGTCCTCTTACAACTGCTACATACCACAACTATTTTATACTCACAAGTGTTTTACTTACTCACTTACACATGAACTCGCTCAACATTATTGTTGATTTTTCAACTCACATGTATTTCAGGAAATTAAACGGATCTGGCACGGTATGGAACGTTTTCCGCTGCATATTGTCATGAAGTCATCAGGGTTTAGGGGATGTGTC
Source organism: Helianthus tuberosus (assembly GCA_030545235.1). NCBI lineage: Eukaryota > Viridiplantae > Streptophyta > Magnoliopsida > Asterales > Asteraceae > Helianthus > Helianthus tuberosus. Next base: position 20,891 of record JARYGA010037561.1, read on the forward strand.
TCTTACCTGGACAAGACACAGTCCCTAAATCACGTTCATGTTTATGTTATAAGTTGTTATGTCTTTTGAACAAGGTTATTGTTGTTGGAGTATGTTCTCGTCAAACAATGGTATTGTATGTTATTTTCAAACTTAATGGATGACTTGCATGGTTTTTAAATTCATATAGCTTGTTATGATTAAGCTATGGTATTAAGAAGTCACACCAAAATTAACCACGCTTCCGCAAAGCCAGGGTGTGACAGCTTGGTATCAGAGCTCTGATCATAGCGAACTAGGATTCTTTCTTGAGTCTAGACTATGATCACTAGGGCTCTCACGAAAACATTTTTCTGCATACCACTTAAGTCCAGATCCACACTTTTTACAAACAAATGTTGAGCACATTTTATTAATTATAAGTTCAGCTTGGAGGGCTGAGGATCGATCTGGAGGATCGAGGTGATTAAGGTAGTTGAGCACGTTGGTTTGTTATAGGATCGATCGGGAGGATCGAGGCTTGGTCTAGGTGACCAAGATAGTGGGCTAGCAAGGCTAGGAAGGAAAGGTTCAGCCTGGAGGGCTAAGGATCGATCTGGAGGATCGAGGTTTGGTTTAAGTAAAGGATAGAGCAGTCTGGTAGACTGGATGGTATTGGCTAGTAAGACTAGGAGGATTATGTGATGCCTCACTTGATGACTTATGTGATTACTTGATTTATGATTGACTATTTGTGCATGTTTGTGTATATGTTACAGACACATGGATTCTGCAGACACTGGTGGTTCAGGCACCACAGGCCCGAGGCCTATCGTTTCAGACGACATTGAGTCATCGGAGCACGAGGTTTATACGTCAGACTTCACCAGCACGGATGATGATGACTTTCAGCCATTCGCCTTACCCGACGGCGTTGATGAGCTCCCAGTTGATCTTCCAGCCGGGGATCTACCACTCGTTGTGATCCCTGCTCCAGTACCCCTTGCAGCATACCCTGTTTTACCCATCGACGACGAGGAGGACGACGTCGATATGTTTGAGGAGGAGCCTTTGGAGGATGCTCAGGGCGAGGCCCTACCTGCTGTTGCTCCCTTACTGATCGCAGATGCTCCGGCTGCGGAGTCACCTGCACATTCCCCAGTCGCGGACTCCTATGAGTCTGTGGCTTCTGTACCCCCACATGCTCATAGTGCGCAGCACTTCTCCCATGGGTCCGATTCTGACCAGGCTTTTTCTGTTGCTTCCATACCTGGACTTGTTTTTGACCATGACGACGAGGGGGATTCAGATCCTATGTTTCCACCAGGATTTGATCCTGACCGTGATTTAGAGTTTGTCCCGATGGACGAGTTGATGGAGGATCCAGCAGATCCTATCGACCTTTTTGATCCGATTGATCCCGATGTTGATTTTGACATGGCGTTTGATGACTTTGAGCCTGCCATTGCTCCTGAGCAGGCAGCTGCCCTTGACCCTTTACCAGAGCATGACCCTGTGCATGCTGAGGTACCTTTTGAGCCCATTGCTGATGATCACCACATAGATGTTCCTGTTGATCCCATTGGTCCTTTACCCATTGCTGCTGTACCAGTTGACCCCCCTCTCGAGCACTTGGCACCCGTTCACCCTGTTGTTGCTCCCTTATTTGATCCCGTTCCCATAGAGCCCGGACATGCACCGTTCGCGGCACATATGGATCCACCGGATGAGTCTGCACATCATGGCTGGATACCGGCAGACAAGGACGTTTCCCCATTCCCTCCACAGATTCCTGTTGCACCACATGTTGACTTTTCGTTTCAGGTTCCTATGTTTATACCTCCAGCAGGGCCTGGAGAGGGCTCTTCAGCTCACCCTGATGGGCATGTACCGATGCCCATGCCTTTCATGCCTCAGATTCCTTTTGTTCCACCTACTACAGCTCCTTTTGGTGTGGCACCGTTTTCCCCCATGCCACCCACTGATCCATACCACAGGTTCCACGTGGGACATACCATCGAGGATGTATTGATGTCGTTTGTATACCAGCATGAGTCGCATGAGCAGCGACTACAGGAGTTGGAGAGAGCCCATCTGCAGCCATGTCAGTGTTATGGCCGGGTACCCTCTCCGTTGCAGCCATCACGACCATTACCCCCTGACTATGCTGCTCGTCTTACTACCTTGGAGCAGCAGATTGCTTCCATTATTCGCACACAGCAGGCGATGGAGGCGGACTGGTTACAGTTGCGCCGTTTGTTTTATACCCATTTTCCCCCTCCTCCACCACCATCTGCTTAGATCTCATCGGTGCCACATGGGTAGGCGAAGTGAGAAGGCGGCGATTGCTTTTTGATTGCACAGCATTTTAGGGAGACTACGTTATGACTTGATTTTTGTTATGTACTTGATGTTGTATTGATACTGATGTAGCTTTTGACAGGGGTTATGTAGCCCCTAGTGATTGATGATTGTATGTATACACTTACGATGTGGTCTCACTTATATGGCAATCGCAGTTTTCTCACCATATTCGGATTCGCTTGATTACTTGTTTATATTTTATGACATGGGATGTGTGTGATCGATATTTGTGATGTGTGATAACCTGAGATGTTATGTGATTATACTATTACTACCGTTATATACGTACACTATACTACGAACTGATTTACGTATTATAACAACGGAGCCTTACTATGGCCTAACCAACTTAAAACATCTTTTAGAAGATGCCGCCAAGACGCGAACCAAACATGCCAACAAACGAGGCAGAACTCCAGCAGATTATTGCTGCCGCCATAGCACAGTACGCAGCATCTCAGCCAGGAGCAAGCGGAAGTGTTAACCAAGGCAATAACAATCCACCACACGGTAATACCACGCCATTCGAACCTACCATGTCCTAGCTGGACATCTTTAGCAATGATGCTAATGCCAAACACATGTTTTAACATACGTGCAGGATGCACCTACAAGCAGTTCTTAGACTGCAAACCAATTAACTTCGATGGCACAGGAGGTGCAGTTGCCTTTACCCGCTGGGCTGAGAAAACCGATTCTGTGTTACGCATGAGCAAGTGTGCAGAGGATCAGCAAGTCACGTACATTTCAGGGCTGTTTTTAGACGGAGCCCTATCATGGTGGAACCTACAAGTGCAAACACTAGGCGAAGCTGCCGCCTACGCCCTGACTTGGGCCGAGTTGAAAGAACTGATGCGCAAAAAGTACTGTTCACGCGCAGAAATTCAAAGGTTGGAGACTGAATTTTGGCACTTAAAGATGGATGGACCTAAGATTGCGGAATACGTCCAGAGGTTTCACGACCTATCTCAAGTGGTTCCTTACATGGTTACGCCTGAATACAAGCGAATCGAGCGCTTCATTTGGGGTTTGGCTCCCCAAATAATAAGCATGGTAACCTCCTCCAAACCAGCGACTATCACTGAAGCCATCGATTTGAGCGTGGCTCTCACCGAGGAGGCGATTCGTTTAAACAAGTTTGATGAAGTCAAAGCAAAGAAGACAGAGACTCACGTTGAGTCCTCAGGGGATAACAAAAGGAAGTTTTCAAACTTCAAACAAGGCGTCAGTATGGCAGTAAAGAAGGGAAAATCAGCTGGCAGTACCAAGAGAGGAAAAGGGTACCAGGGCACCCAGCCCAGATGCAACAACTGCCAACGCCACCACACTGGCCCTTGTAACATAAGAGTTTGTGAATCTTGTGGAAAACCGGGCCACACAAGGGAATCATGTTGGGCTAGTACAGGCCGCGGAGGCCAGGGAGGATATGGAAATAGGAATGATAACCGTGGTGGAAATGGAAACCGCCTACCAGGAAGTTTTGGACGAAACAGAAACCGAGGCAACAATGCAAACCAGGCTGGCAATGCCAACCAGATCAACACCCCAGCTGGAAATGGGGATGGAAACGGGCAGAGGCTCGGATGTTATAACTGCGGGGAAATCGGGCATTTTAAGAAGAATTGCCCAACACTGAATCAAGCCCGTGGTAGAGTATTCCAACTAGAAGCTAGAGAAGCACGCCAAGATCCAAATGTTGTTACGGGTACGTTCCTTATCAATCAACGCTATGCATCCGTTTTATTTGATACTGGTGCCGATTATAGCTTCGTATCATTAGAATTTAAGAATATGCTTGGGTTAGTTGCTAATAAGTTAGACATTCCCTACTCGATCGAATTAGCTAATGGAAAGTTAGTTGGAGCCGACGAAGTAATCAGAGGTTGCGTGATAGAATTGGGAGAACGCGAGTTTACTCTGGATCTACTACCAGTCCAATTGGGAAGCTTCGACGTGGTGGTAGGAATGGATTGGTTATCCGGAAACAAGGCTGAGATAGTATGTCACGAGAAAGTTGTTCGTATCCCAACTGATGATGGTGAGACAATTGTGGTTCACGGAGAAAAGCGTGACACGCCACTAAGATTTATCAGCTGCTTGAAAGCAAGGAAGTGTTTACAGAAAGGATGTGTTGCTTTTCTGGCACACATCGTAGATACGAAGGCTGTCGAGCCAAGGATCGAGGACATCCCTGTCATAAGGGAATATCCAGAAGTCTTCCTAGAAGACTTACCCGGACTGCCACCTCAGAGGCAAGTTGAGTTTCACATTGACTTAGTTCCAGGCGCAGCGCCTGTAGCTAAGGCGCCTTACAGACTTGCGCCGTCTGAGATGCAGGAACTGTCAACACAACTTCAGGAGTTGTTAGACAAGGGTTTTATCCGACCAAGCTTCTCGCCTTGGGGAGCTCCGGTCTTATTTGTCAAGAAGAAGGACGGAAGTTTCCGCATGTGTATTGACTACAGAGAATTGAACAAGCTGACGATCAAGAACAGGTATCCTCTGCCAAGAATCGACGATCTGTTCGATCAACTTCAAGGCTCAAGCTGTTACTCTAAGATCGATCTTCGATCTGGATACCATCAACTAAGGATACAGGAGGAAAGTATCCCGAAAACAGCCTTCCGAACTCGTTATGGACACTACGAGTTCCTCGTTATGCCATTTGGTTTGACGAACGCACCTGCGGTATTCATGGATCTAATGAATAGGGTTTGCAAGCCATACTTAGACAAGTTCGTGATTGTATTCATCGACGACATCCTGATTTACTCAAAGACAAAGGCTGAACACGAACAACATCTTAGAACCATACTGGAGCTGCTAAAGAAGGAACAGCTATACGCCAAATTCTCCAAGTGCGAGTTTTGGCTACGCGAAGTCCAGTTTCTTGGACATGTGGTTAATGGGGATGGAATTCATGTCGATCCCACAAAGATCGAGGCGATCAAGGATTGGGAAACGCCAAGGACGCCAACCGAGATTCGGCAATTCTTGGGTTTGGCTGGTTACTACCGAAGGTTCATCGAGGATTTCTCGAGAATCGCTCAACCTTTAACGCTCCTCACGCAGAAGGACAAGACGTTTGATTGGGGAATCAAACAGGATGAAGCATTTCAGATACTGAAGGATAAGCTTTGTAACGCGCCAATCTTAGCTCTACCAGAAGGTACTGATGACTTTGTGGTATACTGCGACGCATCGCGTCAAGGACTGGGTTGTGTGTTGATGCAACGCCAAAAGGTCATTGCTTACGCATCACGCCAACTGAAAGTGCACGAAAAGAATTATACCACACACGATTTAGAGCTTGGCGCAGTGGTTTTTGCTTTAAAGATCTGGAGACACTACCTGTATGGTACAAAGTGCACAATCTTCACAGATCACAAAAGCCTACAGCATATATTCAACCAGAAGGAGTTAAATATGAGGCAAAGACGATGGGTTGAATTGTTGAACGATTACGACTGCGAGATAAAGTATCACCCAGGGAAGGCGAATGTAGTTGCCGATGCCCTAAGTCGTAAAGAAAGAATCAAGCCCATAAGGGTTAGAGCTTTGGAAATGATTATACGAACTGATCTTTCCTTGCGCATTCGTGCTGCACAAAAGGAAGCTCTCAAGGAGGGAAACCTTGAGGAAGAATATCTCCGTGGAATGGAGAAGTTTTTGGTACCAAACGAGGAAGGGACGTTACGTTTTGAGAAAAGGATTTGGGTTCCTCTGTTTGGTGGATT
>JARYGA010037562.1:0-44845 GCA_030545235.1 Helianthus tuberosus
ATCGAGGTTCTCGGAATTGAAAAGTCTTCGTAAACTAAATCACACGTGTATATGTTGACATTTAAGAGATACACAGTCAAGAAAATCAAGGGCAATGGTGATATATATGCGAATTAGACACCAAAAAATAAACACTCAAAAAATGGCTACAGTTTAAGTAATGTGTTTAGTGACCGCATCAGATAACTAATTGATGGAGAAATGTCTGGTGGTAAGAAAAGCTGCTTCCAGGAGGTTGTCAAGTGTTTTCGCTCGACGATTCCATTCTTGGGTGGTTGGTTTGGACCTTGTTCCTGTAACTCGAATCCTAGCCCGGTATATCCCATTTTATTTTTCCACCATTGTGAACCTTTCGCCTTTTTTACTCTCTGATCGAGGTTCTCGGAATTGAAAAGTCTTCGTAAACTAAATCACACGTGTATATGTTGACATTTAAGAGATATACAGTCAAGAAAATCAAGAGCAATGGTGATATATATGCGGATTAGACACCAAAAAATAAACACTCAAAAAATGGCTACAGTTTAAGTAATGTGTTTAGTGACCGCATCAGATAACTAATTGATGGAGAAAGGTCTGGTGGTAAGAAAAGCTGCTTCCAGGAGGTTGTCAAGTGTTTTCGCTCGACGATTCCATTCTTGGGTGGTTGGTTTGGACCTTGTTCCTGTAACTCGAATCCTAGCCCGGTATATCCCATTTTATTTTTACACCATTGTGAACCTTTCGCCTTTTTTACTCTCTGATCGAGGTTCCCGGCATTGAAAAATTTTCGTAAACTAAATCACACGTGTATATGTTGACATTTAAGAGATATACAGTCAAGAAAATCAAGAGCAATGGTGATATATATTCGAATTTGACACCAAAAAATAAACACTCAAAAAATGGCTACAGTTTAAGGAATGTGTTTAGTGACGGCATCAGATTCCTAATTTATAGAGAAAGGTCTGGTGGCAAGAAAAGCGGCTTCCAGGAGCTTGTCAAGTGTTTTCGCTCGACGAATCCATTCTTGCGTGGTTGGTTTGGCCCTAGTTCCTGTAATTCGAATCCTAGCCCGGTATATCCCATTTTAGTTTTACACCATTTTGAACTTTACGCCTTTTTTATTCTCTGATCGAGGTTCCCGGCATTGAAAAATCTTCGTAAACTAAATCACACGTGTATTTGTTGACATTTAAGAGATATACAGTCAAGAAAATGAAGAGCAATGGTGATATATTTGCGGATTAGATACCAAAAAATAAACACTCAAAAATGGCTACAATTTAAGGAATGTGTTTAGTGACGGCATCAGATTCCTAGTTGATGGAGAAAGGTCTAGTGGCAAGAAAAGCTGCTTCCAGGAGATTGTCAAGTGTTTTCGCTCGACGATTCCACTCTTGGGTGGTTGGTTTGGCCCTTGTTCCTGTTGATGGAGAAAGGTCTAGTGAAAAATCTTTGTAAACTAACTCACACGTGTATATGTTGACATTTAAGAGATATACAGTCAAAAAAATCAAGTGCAATGGTGATATATATGCGGATTAGACACCAAAAAAATAAACACTCAAAAAATGGCTACAATTTAAGGAATGTGTTTAGTGACGCCATCAGATTCCTAATTGATTGAGAAAGGTCTGGTGGCAAGAAAAGCTGCTTCCAGAAGGTTGTCAAGTGTTTTCGTTCGACGATTCGATTCTTGGGTGGTTGGTTTGGCCCTTGTTCCTGTAACTCGAATCATAGCCCGGTATATCCCATTTTAGTTTTACACCATTGTGAACCATACGCCTTTTTTAATCCCTGATCGAGGTTCTCAGCATTGAGAAATCTTCGTAAACTAAATCACACGTATATATGTTGACATTTAAGAGATATATACATTCAAGAAAATCAAGAGCAATGGTGATATATATGCGGATTAGACACCAAAAAATAAATACTCAAAAAATGGCTACAATTTAAGGAATGTGTTTAGTGACGGCATCAGATTCCAAATTGATTGAGAAAGGTCTGGTGGCAAGAAAAGCTGCTTCCAGAAGGTTGTCAAGGGTTTTCGTTCGACGATTCCATTCTTGGGTGGTTGGTTTGGCCCTTATTCCTGTAACTCGAATCCTAGCTCGGTATATCCTATTTTAGTTTTACACCATTGTGAACCTTACGCCTTTTTAACTCTCTAATCGAGGTTCTCGGCATTGAAAAATCTTCGTAAACTAAATCAAACGTGTATATGTTGACATTTAAGAGATATACAGTCAAGAAAATCAAGAGCAATGGTGATATATATGCGGATTAGACACCAAAAAATAAACACTCAAAAAATGGCTACAATAGAAGGGATGTGTTTAGTGATGGCATCAGATTTCTAATTGATGGAGAAATGTCTGGTGGCAAGAAAAGCTGCTTCTAGGAGGTTGTCAAGTGTTTTCACTCGACGATTCCATTATTGGGTGGTTGGTTTGGCCCTAGTTCCTGTAACTCGAATCCTATCCCGGTATATTCCATTTTTGTTTTACACCGTCGTGAACCATACGCCTGTTTTACTCTCTGATCGAGGTTCTCGGCGTTGAAAAATCTTCGTAAACTAAATCACACGTGTATATGTTGACATTTAAGAGATATACAATCAAGAAAATCAAGAGTAATGGTGATATATATGCGGATTAGACACCAAAAAATAAACACTGAAAAAATGGCTACAATTTAAAGAATATGTTTGGTGACGGCATCAGATTCCTAAATGATGGAGAAAGGTCTAGTGGCAAGAAAATCTGCTTCCAGGAGGTTTCCAAGTGTTTTCACTCGACGATTTCATTCTTGGTTGGTTGGTTTGGTCCTTGTTCCAGTAACTAGAATCCTAGCCCAGTATATCCCATTTTATTTTTACACCATTGTGAACATTACGCCTTTTTTACTCTCTGATCGATGTTCTCGGCATTGAAAAATCCTCAAAAACTAAATCACACGTGTATATGTTGACATTTAAGAGATATACATTCAAGAAAATCAAGAGCAATGGTGATATATATGAGGATTAGACAAAAAAAAATAAACACTTTAAAAATGGCAACAATTTAAGGAATGTGTATGGTGACGGCATCAGATTCCTAATTGATGGAGAAAGGTCTGGTGGCAAGAAAAGCTGCTTCCAGGAGGTTGTCAAGTGTTTTCGCTCGACGATTTCATTCTTGGGTGGTTGGTTTGGCCCTTGTTCCTGTAACTCGAATCCTAGCCCAGTATATCCCATTTTATTTTTACACCATTGTGAACGTTATGCCATTTTTACTCACTGATCGAGGTTCTCGGCATTGAAAAATCCTCGAAAACTAAATCACACGTGTATATGTTGACATTTAAGAGATATACAGTCAAGAAAATCAAGAGCAATGGTGATATATATGCCGATTAGACACCAAAAAATAAACACTCAAAAAATGGCTATAATTGAAGGAATGTGTTTAATGACGGCATCAGATTCCTAGTTGATGGAGAAAGATCTGGTGGCAAGAAAAGCTGCTTCCAGGAGGTAGTCAAGTGTTTTCGCTCGACGATTCCATTCTTGGGTGGTTGGTTTGGCCCTTGTTGTTGTAACTCGAATTCTAGCCCGTTATATCCCATTTTAGTTTTACACCATTGTGAACCATACACCTTTTTTACTCTCTGATCGACTATCTCGGCATTGAAAAATCTTCGTAAACTAAATCACACCTGTATATGTTGACATTTAAGAGATATACAGTCAAGAAAATCAAGAGCAATATGCGGATTAGACACCAAAAAATAAACACTGAAAAAATGGCTACAATTTAAGGAATATGTTTAGTGACGGCATCAGATTCCTAATTGATGGAGAAAGGTCTGGTGGCAAGAAAAGATGCTTCCAGGAGGTTGTCAAGTGTTTGTGCTCAACGATTCCATTCTTGGGTTGTTGGTTTGGCCCTTGTTCATGTAACTCGAATCCTAGCCCGTTATATCCATTTTAGTTTTACACCATTGTGAACCTTTCGCCTTTTTTACTCTCTGATCAAGGTTCTTGACATTGAAAAATCTTCGTAAACTAAATCACACGTGTATATGTTGACATTTAAGAGATATACAGTCAAGAAAATCAAGAGCAATGGTGATATATATGCGGATTAGACACCAAAAAATAAACACTCAAAAAATGGCTACAATTTAAAGAATGTGTTTAGTGACGGCATCAGATTCATATCTGATGGCGAAAGGTCTGGTGGCAAGAAAAGCTGCTTCCAGGAGGTTGTCAAGTGTTTTCGCTCAACGATTCCATTCTTGGGTGGTTGGTTTGGTCCTTGTTCCTGTAACTCGAATCCTAGCCCGGTATATCCCATTTTAGTTTTACACCATTGTGAACCTTATGCCTTTTTTACTCTCTGATCGAGGTTCTCGGAATTGAAAAGTCTTCGTAAACACACGTGTATATGTTGACATTTAAGAGATACACAGTCAAGAAAATCAAGGGCAATGGTGATATATATGCGGATTAGACACCAAAAAATAAACACTCAAAAAATGGCTACAGTTTAAGTAATGTGTTTAGTGTCCGCATCAGATAACTAATTGATGGAGAAAGGTCTGGTGGTAAGAAAAGCTGATTCCAGGAGGTTGTCAAGTGTTTTCGCTCGACGATTCCATTCTTGGGTGGTTGGTTTGGACCTTGTTCTTGTAACTCGAATCCTAGCCCGGTATATCCCATTTTATTTTTCCACCATTGTGAACCTTTCGCCTTTTTTACTCTCTGATCGAGGTTCCCGACATTGAAAAATCTTCGTAAACTAAATCACACGTGTATATGTTGACATTTAAGAGATATACAGTCAAGAAAATCAAGAGCAATGGTGATAATATGCGGATTTGACACCAAAAAATAAACACTCAAAAAATGGCTACAGTTTAAGGAATGTGTTTAGTGACGGCATCAGATTCCTAATTGATAGAGAAAGGTCTGGTGGCAAGAAAAGCGGCTTGCAGGAGCTTGTCAAGCGTTTTCGCTCGAGGAATCCATTCTTTTGTGGTTAGTTTGGCCCTAGTTCCTGTAACTCGAATCCTAGCCCGGTATATCCCATTTTAATTTTACACCATTTTGAACTTTACGCCTTTTTTATTCTCGGATCGAGGTTCCCGGCATTGAAAAATCTTCGTAAACTAAATCACACGTGTATTTGTTGACATTTAAGAGATATACAGTCAAGAAAATCAAGAGCAATGGTGATATATTTGCGGATTAGATACCAAAAAATAAACACTAAAAAATGGCTACAATTTAAGGAATGTGTTTAGTGACGGCATCAGATTCCTAGTTTATGGAGAAAGGTCTAGTGGCAAGAAAAGCTGCTTCCAGGAGATTGTCAAGTGTTTTCGCTCGACGATTCCATTCTTGGGTGGTTGGTTTGGCCCTTGTTCCTGTTGATGGAGAAAGGTCTAGTGAAAAATCTTTGTAAACTAACTCACACGTGTATATGTTGACATTTAAGAGATATACAGTCAAAAAAATCAAGAGCAATGGTGATATATATGCGGATTAGACACCAAAAAATAAACACTCAAAAAATGGCTACAATTTAAGGAATGTTAGTGACGGCATCAGATTCCTAATTGATTGAGAAAGGTCTGGTGGCAAGAAAAGCTGCATCCAGAAGGTTGTCAAGTGTTTTCGTTCGACGATTCCATTCTTGGGTGGTTGGTTTGGCCCTTGTTCCTGTAACTCGAATGATAGCCCGGTATATCCCATTTTAGTTTTACACCATTGTGAACCATACGCCTTTTTTAATCCCTGATCGAGGTTCTCACCATTGAGAAATCTTCGTAAACTAAATCACACGTATATATGTTGACATTTAAGAGATATACATTCAAGAAAATCAAGAGCAATGGTGATATATATGCGGATTAGACACCAAAAAATAAATACTCAAAAAATGGCTACAATTTAAGGAATGTGTTTAGTGACGGCATCAGATTCCTAATTGATTGAAAAAGGTCTGGTGGCAAGAAAAGCTGCTTCCAGGAGGTTGTCAAGTGTTTTCGCTCAACGATTTCATTCTTTGGTGGTTGGTTTGGCCATTGTTCCAGTAACTAGAATCCTAGCCCAGTATTTCCCATTTTATTTTTACACCATTGTGAACATTACGCCTTTTTTACTCTCTGATCGATGTTCTCGGCATTGAAAAATCCTCATAAACTAAATCACACGTGTATATGTTGACATTTAAGAGATATACATTCAAGAAAATCAAGAGCAATGGTGATATATATGAGGATTAGACACCAAAAAATAAACACTTTAAAAATGGCAACAATTTAAGGAATGTGTATGGTGACGGCATCAGATTCCTAATTGATGGAGAAAGGTCTGGTGGCAAGAAAAGCTGCTTCCAGGAGGTTGTTAAGTGTTTTCGCTCGACGATTTCATTCTTGGGTGGTTGGTTTGGCCCTTGTTCCTGTAACTCGAATCCTAGCCCAGTATATCCTATTTTATTTTTACACCATTGTGAACGTTATGCCATTTTTACTCACTGATCGAGGTTCTCGGCATTGAAAAATCCTCGAAAACTAAATCACACGTGTATATGTTGACATTTAAGAGATATACAGTCAAGAAAATCAAGAGCAATATGCGGATTAGACACCAAAAAATAAACACTAAAAAAATGGCTATAATTGAAGGAATGTGTTTAGTGACGGCATTAGATTTCTAGTTGATGGAGATAAATCTGGTGGCAAGAAAAGCTGCTTCCAGGAGGTTGTCAAGTGTTTTCGCTCGACGATTCCATTCTTGGGTGGTTGGTTTGGACCTTGTTGTTGTAACTCGAATTCTAGCCCGTTATATCCCATTTTAGTTTTACACCATTGTGAACCATACACCTTTTTTACTCTCTGATCGACGTTCTCGGCATTGAAAAATCTTCGTAAACTAAATCACACCTATATATGTTGACGTTTAAGAGATATACAGTCAAGAAAATCAAGAGCAATATGCGGATTAGACACCAAAAAATAAACACTCAAAAAATGGCTACAATTTAAGGAATGTGTTTAGTGACGGCATCAGATTCCTAATTGATGGAGAAAGGTCTGGTGGCAAGAAAAGATGCTTCCAGGAGGTTGTCAAGTGTTTGGGCTCAACGATTGCATTCTTGGGTTGTTGGTTTGGCCCTTGTTCATCTAACTCGAATCCTAGCCCGGTATATCCATTTTAGTTTTACACCATTGTGTACCTTTCGCCCTTTTTACTCTCTGATCAAGGTTCTTGACATTGAAAAATATTCGTAAACTAAATCACACGTGTATATGTTGACATTTAAGAGATATACAGTCAAGAAAATCAAGAGCAATGGTGATATATATGCGGATTAGACACCAAAAAATAAACACTCAAAAAATGTCTACCATTTAAGGAATGTGTTTAGTGACGGCATCAGATTCATATCTGATGGCGAAAGGTCTGGTGGCAAGAAAAGCTGTTTCCAGGAGGTTGTCAAGTGTTTTCGCTCAACGATTCCATTCTTGGGTGGTTGGTTTGGTCCTTGTTCCTGTAACTCGAATCCTAGCCCGGTATATCCCATTTTAGTTTTACACCATTGTGAACCTTATGCCTTTTTTACTCTCTGATCGAGGTTCTCGGAATTGAAAAGTCTTCGTATACTAAATCACACGTGTATATGTTGACATTTAAGAGATATACAGTCAAGAAAATCAAGGGCAATGGTGATATATATGCGGATTAGACACCAAAAAATAAACACTCAAAAATGGCTACAGTTTAAGTAATGTGTTTAGTGACCGCATCAGATAACTAATTGATGGAGAAAGGTCTGGTGGTAAGAAAAACTGCTTCCAGGAGGTTGTCAAGTGTTTTCGCTCGACGATTCCATTCTTGGGTGGTTGGTTTGGACCTTGTTCCTGTAACTCGAATCCTAGCCCGTTATATCCCATTTTATTTTTACACCATTGTGAACCTTTCGCCTTTTTTACTCTCTGATCGAGGTTCCCGGCATTGAAAAATCTTCGTAAACTAAATCACACGTGTATATGTTGACATTTAAGAGATATACAGTCAAGAAAATCAAGAGCAATGGTGATATATATTCGAATTTGACACCAAAAAATAAACACTCAAAAAATGGCTATAGTTTAAGGAATGTGTTTAGTGACGGCATCAGATTCCTAATTTATAGAGAAAGGTCTGGTGGCAAGAAAAGCGGCTTCCAGGAGCTTGTCAAGTGTTTTCGCTCGACGAATCCATTCTTGCGTGGTTGGTTTGGCCCTAGTTCCTGTAACTCGAATCCTAGCCCGTTATATCCCATTTTAGTTTTACACCATTTTGAACTTTACGCCTTTTTTATTCTCTGATCGAGATTCCTGGCATTGAAAAATCTTCGTAAACTAAATCACACGTGTATTTGTTGACATTTAAGAGATATACAATCAATAAAATCAAGAGCAATGGTGATATGTTTGCGGATTAGATACCAAAAAATAAACACTAAAAAATGGCTACAATTTAAGGAATGTGTTTGGTGACGGCATCAGATTCCTAGTTGATGGAGAAAGGTCTAGTGGCAAGAAAAGCTGCTTCCAGGAGATTGTCAAGTGTTTTCGCTTTACGATTCCATTCTTGGGTGGTTGGTTTGGCCCTTGTTCCTGTAACTCGAATCCTAGCCCGGTATATCCCATTTTAGTTTTACACCATTGTGAACCTTACGCATTTTTTACTCTTTGATCGAGGTTCTCGGCATTGAAAAATCTTCGTAAACTAAATCACACGTGTATATGTTGACATTTAAGAGATATACAGTCAAGAAAATCAAGAGCAATGGTGATATATATGCGGATTAGACACCAAAAATAAACACTCAAAAAATGGCTACAGTTTAAGGAATGTGTTTAGTGACGGCATCAGATTCCTAATTGATGGAGAAAGGCCTGGTGGCAAGAAAAGCTGCTTCTAGGAGCTTGTCAAGTGTTTTCGCTCGAGTATTCCATTCTTGCGTTGTTGGTTTGGCCCAAGTTCCTGTATCTCGAATCCTAGCCCGGTATATCCCATTTTAGTTTTACACCATTGTGAACCTTACGCCTTTTTTACTCTCTGATCGAGGTTCTCCGCATTGAAAAATCTTCGTAAACTAAATCACACGTGTATATGTTGACATTTAAGAGATATATAGTCAAGAAAATCAAGAGCAATGGTGATATATATGCGGATTAGACACCAAAAAATAAACACTCAAAAAATGGCTACAGTTTAAGGAATGTGTTTTCTGACGGCATTAGATTCTTAATTGATGGAGAAAGGTCTGGTGGCAAGAAAAGCTGCTTCTAGGAGCTTGTCAAGTGTTTTCGCTCGAGGATTCCATTCTTGCGTGGTTGGTTTGGCCCAAGTTCTTGTAACTCGAATCCTAGCCCGGTATATCCCATTTTAGTTTTACACCATTGTGAACCTTTCTCCTTTTTACTCTCTGATCAAGGTTCTTGACATTGAAAAATCTTCGTAAACAAAATCACACGTGTATATGTTGAGATTTAAGAGATATACAGTCAAGAAAATCAAGAGCAATGGTGATATATATGCGAATTAGACACCAAAAAATAAACACTCAAAAAACGGCTACAATTTAAGGAATGTGTTTAGAGACGGCATCAGATTCATATCTGATGGCGAAAGGTCTGGTGGCAAGAAAAGCTGCTTCCAGGAGGTTGTCAAGTGTTTTCGCTCAACGATTCCATTCTTGGGTGGTTGGTTTGGTCCTTGTTCCTGTAACTCGAATCCTAGCCCGTTATATCCCATTTTAGTTTTACACTATTATGAACCTTATGCCTTTTTTACTCTCTGATCGAGGTTCTCGGAATTGAAAAGTCTTCGTAAACTAAATCACACGTGTATATGTTGACATTTAAGAGATATACAGTCAAGAAAATCAAGAGCAATGGTGATATATATGCGGATTAGACACCAAAAAATAAACACTCAAAAAATGGCTACAGTTTAAGTAATGTGTTTAGTGACGGCATCAGATACCTAATTGATGGAGAAATGTCTGGTGGTAAGAAAAGCTGCTTCCAGGAGGTTGTCAAGTGTTTTCGCTCGACGATTCCATTCTTGGGTGGTTGGTTTGGACCTTTTTCCTGTAACTCGAATCCTTGCCCGATATATCCCATTTTATTTTTACACCATTGTGAACCTTTCGCCTTTTTTACTCTCTGATCGAGGTTCCCGGCATTGAAAAATCTTCGTAAACTAAATTACACGTGTATATGTTGACATTTAAGAGATATACAGTCAAGAAAATCAAGAGCAATGGTGATATATATGTGGATTTGACACCAAAAAATAAACACCAAAAAATGGCAACAGTTTAAGGAATGTGTTTAGTGACGGCATCAGATTCCTAATTGATAGAGAAAGGTCTCGTGGCAAGAAAAGCGGCTTCCAGGAGCTTGTCAAGTGTTTTCGCTCGACGATTCCATTCTTGCGTGGTTGGTTTGGCCCTAGTTCCTGTAACTCGAATCCTAGCCCGGTATATCCCATTTTAGTTTCACACCATTTTGAACTTTACGCCTTTTTTACTCTCTGATCGAGGTTCCCGGCATTGAAAAATCTTCGTAAACTAAATCACACGTGTATTTGTTAACATTTAAGAGATATACAGTCAAGAAAATCAAGAGCAATGGTGATATATTTGCGGATTAGATACCAAAAAATAAACACTAAAAAATGGCTACAATTTAAGGAATGTGTTTAGTGACGGAATCAGATTCCTAGTTGATGGAGAAAGGTCTAGTGGCAAGAAAAGCTGCCTCCAGGAGACTGTCAAGTGTTTTCGCTCGACGATTCCATTCTTGGGTGGTTGGTTTGGCCCTTGTTCCTGTAACTCGAATCCTAGCCCGGTATATCCCATTTTAGTTTTACACCATTGTGAACCTTACGCCTTTTTTACTCTCTGATCGAGGTTCTCGGCATTAAAAAATCTTCGTAAACTAAATCACGCGTGTATATGTTGACATTTAAGAGATATACAGTAAAAAAAATCAAGAGCAATGGTGATATATATGCGTATTAGACACCAAAAAATAAAGACTCAAAAAATGGCTACAGTTTAAGGAATGTGTTTAGTGACGGCATCAGATTCCTAATTGATGGAGAAAGGTCTGGTGGCAAGAAAAGCTGCTTCTAGGAGCTTGTCAAGTGTTTTCGCTCGAGGATTCCATTCTTGCGTGGTTTCTTTGTCCCAAGTTCCTGTAACTCGAATCCTAGCCCGGTATATCCCATTTTAGTTTTACACCATTGTGAACCTTACGCCATTTTTACTCTCTGATCGAGGTTCCTGGCATTCAAAAATCTTTGTAAACTAAATCACACGTGTATATGTTGACATTTAAAAGATATACAGTCAAGAAAATCAAGAGCAATGGTGATATATATGCGGATTAGACACCAAAAAATAAACACTCAAAAAATGACTACAGTTTAAGGAATGTGTTTATTGATGACATCAGATTCCTAATTGATGGAGAAAGGTCCGGTGGCAAGAAAAGCTGCTTCCAGGAGCTTGTCAAGTGTTTTCCGTCGACAATTGCATTCTTGCGTGGTTGGTTTGGCCCTAGTTCCTATAACTCGAATCCTAGCCCGGTCTATCCCATTTTAGTTTTACACCATTTTGAATTTTACGCCTTTTTTACTCTCTGATCGAGGTTCCCGGCTTTGAAAAATCTTCGTAAACTAAATCACACGTGTATTTGTTGCATTTAAGGGATATACAGTCAAGAAAATTAAGAGCAATGGTGATATATATGTGGATTAGACACCAAAAAATAAACACTCAAAAAATGGCTACAGTTTAAGGAATGTGTTTAGTGACGACATCAGATACCTAATTGATGGAGAAAGGTCGGGTGGTAAGAAAAGCTGCTTCCAAAAGGTTGTCAAGTGTTTTCGCCCGACGATTCCATTCTTGGGTGGTTGGCTTGACCTTTGTTACTGTTACTCGAATCCTAGCCCGGTATATCCCATTTTATTCTTACACGTGTATATGTTGACATTTAAGAGATATACAGTCAAGAAAATCAAGAGCAATGGTGATCCATATGCGGATTCTACACCAAAAAATAAACAATCAAAAAATAGCTACAGTTTAAGGAATGTGTTTAGTGACGGCATCAGATTTCTAATTGATGGAGAAATGTCTGGTGGCAAGAAAAGCTGCTTCTAGGAGCTTGTCAAGTGTTTTCGCTCGATGTTTCCATTCTTGCGTGGTTGGTTTGGCCCTAGTTCCTGTAACTCGAATCCTAGCCCGGTATATCCCATTTTAGTTTTACACCATTTTGAACTTTACGCCTTTTTTACTCTCTCATCGAGGTTCCCGGTATTGAAAAATATTCGTAAACTAAATCACACGTGTATATGTTGACATTTAAGAGATATACAATCAAGAAAATCAAGAGCAATGGTGATATATATGCGGATTAGACACCAAAAAATAAACACTCAAAAAATGGCTACAATCTAAGGAATGTTTTTAGTGAGGGCATCAGATTCCTAATTGACAGAGAAAGGTCTGGTGGCAAGAAAAGCTGCTTTCAGAAGGTTGTCAAGTGTTTTCGCTCGACGATTCCATTCTTGGGTGGTTGGTTTGGCCCTTGTTCCTGTAACTCGAATCCTAGCCCGGTATATCCCATTTTAGTTTTACACCATTGTCAACCATCCGCCTTTTTTACTCTGTGATCGAGGTTCTCGACATTGAAAAATCCTCGTAAACTAAATCACACGTGTATATGTTGACATTTAAGATATATATAGTCAAGAAAATCAAGAGCAATGGTGATATATATGCTGATTAGACACCAAAAAATAAACACTCAAAAAATGGCTACAATTTAAGGAATGTGTTTAGTGGCAGCATCAGATTCCTAATTGATGGAGAAAGGTCTGGTGGCAAGAGAAGCTGCTTCCAGAAGGTTGTCAAGTGTTTTCGTTCTACGATTCCATTCTGGGATGGTTGGTTTGGTCCTTGTTCCTGTAACTCGAATCCTAGCGCGGTATATCCCATTTTAGTTTTACACCATTGTGAACCTTACGCCTTTTTTACTCTCTGATCGAGAATTTCGGCATTGAAAAATCATCATAAACTAAATCATACGTATATATGTTGACATTTAAGAGATATACAATCAAGAAAGTCAAGAGCAGTGGTGATATATATGCGGATTAGACACCAAAAAATAAACACTCAAAAAATGGCTACAATTTAAGGAATGTGTTTAGTGACGGCATCAAATTCCTAACTGATGGAGAAAGGTCAGGTGGCAAGAAAAGCTGCTTCCAGGAGGTTGTCAAGTGTTTTCGCTCGACGATTCCATTCTTGGGTTGTTGGTTTGGAACTTGTTCCTGTAACTCGAATCCTATCCCGGTATATCCCATTTTATTTTTACACCATTGTGAACCTTTCGCCTTTTTTACTCTCTGATCGAGGTTCCCGGCATTGAAAAATCTTCGTAAACTAAATCACACGTGTATATGTTGACATTTAAGAGATATACAGTCAAGAAAATCAAGAGCAATGGTGATATATATGCGGATTTTACACCAAAAAATAAACACTCAAAAAATGGCTACAGTTTAAGGAATGTGTTTAGTGACGGCATCAGATTCCTAATTGATAGAGAAAGGTCTGGTGGCAAGAAAAGCGGCTTCCAGGAGCATGTCAAGTGTTTTCGCTCGACGATTCCATTCTTGCGTGGTTGGTTTGGCCCTAGTTCCTGTAACTCGAATCCTAGCCCGGTATATCCCATTTTAGTTTTACACCATTTTGAACTTTACGCCTTTTTTACTCTCTGATCGAGGTTCCTAGCATTGAAAAATCTTCGTAAACTAAATCACACGTGTATTTGTTGACATTTAAGAGATATACAGTCAAGAAAATCAAGAGCAATGGTGATATATTTGTGGATTAGATACCAAAAAATAAACACTCAAAAATGGCTACAATTTAAGGAATGTGTTTAGTGACGGAATCAGATTCCTAGTTGATGGAGAAAGGTCTAGTGGCAAGAAAAGCTGATTCCAGGAGATTTTCAAGTGTTTTCGCTCGACGATTCCATTCTTGGGTGGTTGGTTTGGCCCTTGTTCCTGTAACTCGAATCCTAGCCCGGTATATCCCATTTTAGTTTTACACCATTGTGAACCTTATGCCTTTTTTACTCTCTGATCGAGGTTATCGGCATTGAAAAATCTTCGTAAACTAAATCACACGTGTATATGTTGACATTTAAGAGATATACAGTCAAGAAAATCAAGAGCAATGGTGATATATATGCGGATTAGACACCAAAAAATAAACACTCAAAAAATGGCTATAGTTTAAGGAATGTGTTTAGTGATGGCATCAGATTCCTAATTGATGGAGAAAGGTCTGGTGGCAAGAAAAGCTGCTTCTAGGAGCTTGTCAAGTGTTTTCGCTCGAGGATTCCATTCTTGCGTGGTTGCTTTGTCCCAAGTTTCTGTAACTCGAATCCTACCCGGTATATCCCATTTTAGTTTTACACCATTGTGAACCTTACGCCATTTTTACTCTCTGATCGAGGTTCCTGGCATTGAAAAATCTTCATAAACTAAATCACACGTGTATATGTTGACATTTAAAAGATATACAGTCAAGAAAATCAAGAGCAATGGTGATATATATGCGGATTAGACACCAAAAAATAAACACTCAAAAAATGGCTACAGTTTAAGGAATGTGTTTAGTGATGACATCAGATTCCTAATTGATGGAGAAAGGTCCGGTGGCAAGAAAAGCTGCTTCCAGGAGCTTGTCAAGTGTTTTCCGTCGACGATTGCATTCTTGCATGGTTGGTTTGGCCCTAGTTCATATAACTCGAATCCTAGCCCGGTCTATCCCATTTTAGTTTTACACCATTTTGAACTTTACGCCTTTTTTACTCTCTGATCAAGGTTCCCGGCATTGAAAAATCTTCGTAAACTAAATCACACGTGTATTTGTTGACATTTAAGAGTTATATAGTCAAGAAAATTAAGAGGAATGATGATATATATGTGGATTAGACACCAAAAAATAAACACTCAAAAAATGGCTACAGTTTAAGGAATGTGTTTAGTGACGACATCAGATACCTAATTGATGGAGAAAGGTCTGGTGGTAAGAAAAGCTGCTTCCAAAAGGTTGTCAAGTGTTTTCACTCGACGATTCCATTCTTGTGTGGTTGGTTTGGCCCTTGTTACTGTTACTCGAATCCCAGCCCGGTATATCCCATTTTATTTTTACACCATTGTGAATCTTACGCCTTTTTTACTCTTTGATCGAGGTTCCCGGCATTGAAAAATCTTCGTAAACTAAATCACCCGTGTATATGTTGACATTTAAGAGATATACAGTCAAGAAAATCAAGAGCAATGGTGATCTATATGCGGATTAGACACCAAAAAATAAACAATCAAAAAATAGCTACAGTTTAAGGAATGTGTTTATTGACGGCATCAGATTTCTAATTGATGGAGAAATGTCTGGTGGCAAGGAAAGCTGCTTCTAGGAGCTTGTCAAGTGATTTCGCTCGATGTTTCCATTCTTGCGTGGTTGGTTTGGCCCTAGTTCCTGTAACTCGAATCCTAGCCCGGTATATCCCATTTTAGTTTTACACCATTTTGAACTTTACGCCTTTTTTACTCTCTTATCGAGGTTCCCGGCATTGAAAAATATTCGTAAACTAAATCACACGTGTATATGTTGACATTTAAGAGATATACAATCAAGAAAATCAAGAGCAATGGTGATATATATGCGGATTAGACACCAAAAAATAAACACTCAAAAAATGGCTACAATCTAACGAATGTTTTTAGTGACGACATCAGATTCCTAATTGACAGAGAAAGGTCTGGTTGCAAGAAAAGCTGCTTTCAGAAGGTTGTCAAGTGTTTTCGCTCGACGATTCCATTCTTGGGTGGTTGGTTTGGCCCTTGTTCCTATAACTCGAATCCTAGCCCGGTATATCCCATTTTAGTTTTACACCATTGTCAACCATCTGCCTTTTTTACTCTGTGATCGAGGTTCTCGACATTGAAAAGTCTTCGTAAACTAAATCACACATGTATATGTTGACATTTAAGATATATATAGTCAAGAAAATCAAGAGCAATGGTGATATATATGCTGATTAGACACCAAAAAATAAACACTCAAAAAATGGCTACAATTTAAGGAATGTGTTTAGTGACAGCATCAGATTCCTAATTGATGGAGAAAGGTCTGGTGGCAAGAAAAGCTGCTTCCAGGAGCTTGTCAAGTGTTTTCGCTCGACGATTCCATTCTTGCGTGGTTGGTTTGGCCCTTGTTCCTGTAAGTCGAATCCTAGCCCGGTATATCCCATTTTATTTTTACACCATTGTGAACTTTACGCCTTTTTTTACTCTCTGATCGAGGTTCCCGGCCTTGAAAAATCTTCGTAAACTAAATCACACGTGTATATGTTGACATTTAAGAGATATACAGTCAAGAAAATCAAGAGTAGTGGTGATATATATGCGGATTAGACACCAAAAAATAAACACTCAAAAAATGGCTACAATTTAAGGAATGTGTTTAGTGACGGCATCAGATTCTTAATTGATGGAAAAAGGTCTGGAGGCAAGTAAAGCTGCTTCCTGGAGATTGCCAAGTGTTTTCGCTCGACGATTCCATTCTTGGATGGTTGGTTTGGCCCTTGTTCCTTTAACTCGAATCCTAGCCCGGTATATCTCATTTTAGTTTTGTCACAACCGTCAAAAATCCAGGTATCCGTACAATTTAATTAACCATGATTAGTGCTTAATGACTGTGCTGAATTACAATTAACTGCTTTCTGATTACTGCATCATGCTTACATATGCATCACATATTGTATAATGTCACATCATATTTACAGACAAACTTTAGTGACATAAACGATGCACGAAGCACGGTTAGCACAGTTAGCGGATAACTCAGAAAAATGGTGACGTTGTTCAGTACATAGACAGACAGTGTTTTGAGGCCCAGTATGAGCCAGAGACTAAGTACTATACTAGTATGGTGTTTAGGGAAGTAAGGACCACAAAACTGCTTCACTAGGTGATAGTTTAAGTGTCAGAAAGTGCCTAAAACCCACTTAAAGTGCTGAATTCAGCATATTTAAGCAAAATTCAGCATGTTAACAAGTTTGTTACATGCAAAAGTATGGCTAAATGGTCTTGAATGCTTTCCTAAGTGTCGGGAATTAAAAGTGACACAAAAGAGTACATAAAGAACACTAAACGGAATAGTTTGACACTTTAACGAACCGGTATCTAACCGAACAACCGGACACTACCCGAAACATCAAAATTATACTAGAAGCATTGTTTTAGTGTTTCTGAGCTAGTTATGATCCTCGAACACCCTAACGCACTATATAACACATCATACACATAAACACTAACCATTACACTTAGAATTCTAACTAATCACCTAACTTAACATTAAAACCCAACTAATACCCCCCCCCCCCCTTTGTTGGGACGGTCACCATGTGGCCCACCATCAAGATTTACTTGATCTTACTAGATATGATTGGATCTTATAAGATTTGTTAGAGATTATGCCATGTACTTATGGAACACAAGACCCATTGGTTAATTGCTTAATATGGTTATAAGTGGAACATGAACCCTCATTCTCACACCCACTCAACACACACACTATCTTCTCCTCTCCCTCTCTTGGTCTCGGCCGAGAACACCACCCACACCACCACCATTGTCAAGGCTTGTTCAATAATTCCAAGATCATCCTAAGGTGTAAGAAGGTGTCTAAGGAAGTGTGGAGCTTGTGGATCTTGAAGGACCTCTCCCATTTGCTATTATCCTCCACATTTGTCATATCCATCTCTTGTGTTCATCCCTAGCCATAGAGCTAGTAGTAAGACTCTTATGATCTCTTGTTACTTCATATTTTGATGATTAAAATATAATGAACATTGTTAATCTTGATGAACACTAAAGAACATAATCATAAATCTTTAATATAAGCTTATTAACATATGAATACATGTTGAATGGTGTTTATTTGCTTCTTGATGATTGATGATTTGTGTTAGTGATGTTAGACACCATAAGGAACCTACTAGATTGTGATTAAACACATGATCTAGTAAGTTAAGGTGATGATCTTGTGAAAGACCAAGATCATCATGCTTTATGTTTTCATGAACTTGAAAAATGGACATGATTTTATGAATGATGAAACATGTAACATGATTACTAGACATAAACTTGAATGATTTCAAAAATAGTTTTCCAAAGACACCAAGTTAAATCACAAGATTTACATGGACATTGTTTTTAAAGAAACTAACCATGTTTCTAGTGGTGAAACAAGTATAAGAATACATTGTTTACAAGAAAAATTCAAGAGAATGATTTTTGGAAAAATCATCTAGTAAGTTGTAAACACCTAAATCTTTCAAGAGTGAGGTTTATAAAGAAGTAAATACATTTTGGAAGGTAACTAAGTCTACTAAACACACTACCAAGTTACTACAAGTTTTTATGAAAGTTAAAGTTCATGATTCTTATGTAGATAGCATTGTTTTGGTACTCGGTAAGTGTAGGTTGATTGTTGATTGTTTGTGATGATTTTTGAAAAGAAAATGATATGCTTTAATAACATGGACACCTCCATTTTTAGGGGAAACTATGGCAAAATTTTATAAAAATATAAACACTTAGAAAAATATTTTCTAAACAAATATTTACAAGTGTGTTTTAACTATGATTTTCAGTATAGACTTTGCCATAGATTTTATTACAAAAAATACAAGTATTGGAGGTTGGTTTTTATAAATAAAAATGGATAAATATGTATTTAGAATATATATTTACATTAAAGACACATTGTGTGTGATTATTTGTATACTTTGTGTAGTAGTTATATTATTTTAGGGTTAAAATAATATAACTTAACAAAATACCAAGAATTTACAATCCAAAATAATACCAAAAATCACAAGGAATAAATATATAAGTTACACACTTAATATTGTGAAACCGAACGCAAGAACGTAACTTACAAAATATTCCGGAAAATGCGTTTATGAACAAATTTTTGGTAAATAATATTTTGGATACAAAAAATGAAAATATGATTTTTATTATTATTACAAAGTATATCATATTTTCGATAAGGAGAAAATATATTATTTTTGGAAGTTAAAATATATTTTCTTGGAATATTTAGAAGATATATGATTTTTGGGAAAAATATATATTTTCTTGAAATACATTATTTTTGGACAAAATAAGTTTATATATATTTTCTAAGTTAGACTTAAAAATATATTATTTTGGAACTACAAATACAAGAATGCAAATATACATGTATGAGATACCCCCATCCTTGGGAAGGAAATACGAAAATAAATACTTGAGAAGTATTAATACAAAAATACTGTTTAAACAATTATTCCAAAATTAAATATAATTTAAAGTTAAAATAATTATTATTTTAACAAGTAATTATAACTTGGAATAATATTGGAGAAATAAAAGAAACGTAACTCAAAAACGTGAATACTAAGGCAAGGCACGGCCCGTTCGTCTAATGGACCCTAGTACATTGTAGGGAGTCGTGTTCGCTGAGGAGATTTGAGTTACGAGTACCGAAGACGCAAAACTGTGAGTTCATGTCCCCCTTTTCTTTTAACTGTTTTCAGTTTTATAACTTCGGGGGTGAAATACATGTTACAATTGTTTACAAACGTTTTATACATGGTATGGTTAGCTAAGGAAGGTTTCTGCTTGATCATGTGAAATGTGGGTATAACACTTAAGGCCATTAATCCTCGTCGTAGGACCGAGGGACATGAGTGATAGATCTATTTGGGTGTAGCGAGCCCACACCCATGAAGACCAGGGTGGCCCATGTGGTGACTATGTCCACATACTAATGTCGTGGCAAAATTCCGCTAGGTTTGAGTTTTCCTACACCATTTCACACATACCATTGGCCTTGCAAACCATTAGTGATCTGTTTTTCCTTATTGCTACATACCAGAGACATACATACATATAGACATACTTTAAAGGTTTATTCATACACAAACACATGAACTCGCTCAACTTTTGTTGATGTTTTCAAATTGCATGTATTTCAGGGAACTAAGTGGATCTGGTAGGTGTTACATGTTTTCAAGCTACGTTACAAATAAAAGATGTCATCCGAGGTCGTAGGGTTTAGGAAATGTATCTTATTCCTGGACGAGATACATGTTCCTAAACTCGGTTTTAATTAAGGTCTTTCGTGGAGTCTTCATGAACTCATTTAAACATGTTGTGGATTGTAACTTGAATTTGGTGTCAACGTTTCAGACAAGTATGTTATGTTATTTTCAAACTTAATTAATGGATGAACATCTTATGGTTTTTATCATATAACGTTGTTATGATTGAATGCTATGGTATTAAGAAAGTCACACCAATAATCACGCTTCGGCAAAAGTCAGGGTGTGACAGCTTGGTATCAGAGCTTCGATCATAGCGAACTAGGATTCTTTCTCGAGTCTAGACTACGATCATTAGGGCTCTCACTAAAATGTTTTCATAACATATTTTCATTGCATGCACAAAATGTCCAGATCCAGGAAACAAACATTTTTACAAATAAAAGCCACAAAATTACATTTCAAGGAATCCATTTATGGTTCAGTCTGAGAGACTGGGGAGTTAGTCTGAGAAACTGGGTAGTTCAGTCTGAGAGACTGGATAGTTCAGTCTGAGAGGCTGGGTAGTCTGAGAGACTAGTTGGGACAGTTTGAGAAACTGGGAGGTTTAGTCTGAGAGACTAGGTGGTTCAGTCTGAGAGACTGGGTGGGATAGTCTGGGAAGACTAGGATGCATACATGCCTACATTATTACCCCTTACATGCTTATTTGACGATTGTTGATATATGTGCATATGTTGTGATTGTTTTGTTACAGACACCATGTCCTCATCTGAGAGTGGACTATCAGATACCATAGACCCTATGGCCATAGTTTCGGATGATGAGATTGTCCCGGATCCTGAGGTTTTCACTTCTGACACTGAGAGTAGCGATGATGATGACTTTCAGCCTTTTGCTTTGCCAGATTTTGGCGACATTATACCGCTAGCTGATGGGTTACCTGGCGAGGATCTATTTCTTGTTCCGATCCCCGCCCCTCTTCCTCTTGATGCATTTCCTCTCAAGGATCTGCCTTTTGATGCCATGTCTGACGATGATATCGATCTTTTTATTGAGGGTCCCCCTGAGGAGGCCCAGGATGATGGAGCTCCAGTCGACGATGTTATTGCTATTCCGCTTATTGAGATTCCGATCATTGAGATTTCATCTGACCATTCTGGTCCTGATTCATTCGAGTCCGTGTCATCTACTACTTTGCACGCACTGGGATTGCAGCGTAATCCCACTGATTCCGATTCTGACACAGCTATGTTTGCCGCACCTGTTCAGGACTTCGAGTTTGATGATGAGTTTGATCCTGACATTGATCCTGAGCATGAGGTTGACTTCATTCTTGACGATCAGCTTTTTGATGTACCCGCTGATTTTGAGTTAGCTCCAGCCGACCCTGAGCCTATACTTGCACCCGAGCCTATACCTGCTCACGATCCTCTGCCTGAGCATGACCCTGTTGGCATACCAGTTATTGCACCACCTTTACCCGATCCGATCCCTGCAGCCGCTGACCATGCTCCTTTTGCTGACCATATAGATCCCCGTTACACATTCACCCGCAATGGGTGGATAGAGGACGATGATGACTTGCCTCCTTTTGTTAGGCCTGTTACTCCCCCACCTGCACCTACACATGCACCTGTTGATATCGCCCCGTTTCATCCACATGTGTCTGACATACACCGCACAGATTTGCCGATCACATTCTTACAGGATATCCCTCCGCCCCGTCCAGGGGAGGGTCCATCGAGTCAGTAGCCCAATTATATTCCTCCTGTGTCAGCAGCTTTCCCCTTTGTGCCACAGTTTACACATACTGCTCCTTTTGCTTCTGCACCATCGGGCGAGCCACTGATTTGGTTTCCGCCCAATACGATGCCTGTTTCTGATCCATACCATCCTTCACATTACACTGGTTACACGAGGGATGAGCTACTTTTGTCGTTACAGCTCCAGCAGGAGATGTTGTGTTGCAGAGTCATGGAGTTAGAGAGGATTCCACGTCCTCCACCTTGTCCTTGTCAGTCACCGTTTGTGACTCCACCCGCTCCTCTTCTGCTATACCCAGATTTTGACGTTCATTTTCTTACTATGGAGCAGCAGATTAGCTATCTGTTGTGTACCGTTTATGCTCTTGAGGAGGAGTTAGTGCATGTGCACAGTTTGCTATTCGTTCATCCACCTCCTCCTCCTCCTCCACCATCAGCATAGCAGGTTTTTGGTTTTATGCAGGTAGCATACTTTTGGTGAGAGTGTCGCTATTGAGCCCAGATTGCACATCCTTTTGAAGACCACTTTTTGATTTTATGACTGTTGTAGTTTGATAGACGATTTGGACAAGGGTGATGTGACCCTGTAGTCCCTTTTGATGTATGGTACATTATAGAACATGTAAAACTGTACTTGTGGTCATTGATATATGAAAGCTCAATCGCAACATTCTCATTACATACATTGTTGAATTACTTGTTTGCGTTATGATCGGGATGTTATGTGTTTATTTGCGTTGATAAATGTTATTACATACACATACTACATACTTATATGCATAAGACCTGACCTATACTATCTTCTTTAGAAGATGCCTCCTCGAAGAGATAACACACTGCCTACAACTGAGGCCGAGTTACAAGAACGGATTTCACGAGCGATAGCACAGCACGATGCCCTGCACTCTGAGCAAAGCGGGGGTACCTCGGGAAGTAACCCACCTCATGGTAATGTTTAAGTCGTTTGAGACACATAACGTTACATCTGGATATTCCATGTGCGTTCGCCAATGCTTTCTGTGAATGACGTTGCTTGTACAGGCTGTACCTATAAACAGTTCTTAGACTGTAAGCCTCTAAATTTCAACGGCACCGGGGGTGCTGTGGCCTTTGTTAGATGGACGGAGAAGACCGATTCTGTGATAACAATGAGCAAATGTGCGCCGGAACACCAAGTCACCTACATCTCCGGATTGTTCTTAGACGGAGCGCTTTCATGGTGGAATCTCCAAGTTCAAACTCTAGGAGAAGCAGCAGCATACGCTTTGACTTGGAACGAAATGAAGGAACTCATGCGCAAGAAGTATTGCTCCAGGGCTGAAATTCAAAAATTGGAAACAGAGTTTTGGAACCTCAAGATGGATGGCCCGAAGATTGCGGAGTATGTGTAGAGATTTCACGACCAATCTCGCGTTGTACCATACATGGTTAATCCGGAATTCAAGCGCATCGAGCGTTTTATTTGGGGGTTGGCACCTCAAATTATGAGTATGGTGACAACATCAAAGCCTGCCATGATCATCGAGGCTATTGATCTGAGTGTAGCACTCTCTAGGAACCCCTTTGAGCCTAAACCTTTTCATTTCTACACCATTATTATTATTTTTTTTACCACCTACCCAAAATCCCCCTAGTTAACCCCTTTGAGCCTAAACCTTTTCATTTCTTAACCCACAAAACAAACACCCTTCTACCCACCAAAACCTTTTTTTATTTTAAACCCTTTATTTTAGTAAAAAGCTCGGTTTTTCATATGACAAGTGACACATCTTGTCTATCTGTTTTTATTTTATTTTTGTTTTCAGCATTTTTAGTTTTTATTTTCTAGTTTAAAACTTTTTTCTAAACTTTTGATTTGATTAGATGTTGAGGATAAACCGGTATTAAAAGCTCTTGTGTCCTTGGACGACCTCGGTATCTTACCAACACTATACTATGCTCACGATGGGTGCACTTGCCCATATGTGTGTTTAGTGTTAGTAACTATCGTGTTTTATAAATTTAAAACTTGGCTAAAAGTGTTAAAAAGGGCTTAAAATATACATTAAAAACTATAAACACTCGCACACATCAAGTTTTTGGCGCCGCTGCCGGGGACACAAGGATTTTAAGAAAGTTAGGAATCAACGGCCTAATCACTTTTTCATATTTTTCTATTTTTTTAGGATTTTTCTTAGATTTTCAGCTTCTGCAGAGCTCAGCATGGGCCGTGCCTGGTCGGACACGGGGCCGTGCTCAGCATTATTACTGGCAGTTTTTATTTTCCGAGTTACAGGGAGTTGAGCACGGGGCCGTGTCGGTGCAGCACGGGGCCGTGTCGAGCTCCCTAGTAACAGGGATCCGGAAAACAACTACTATATCTCTGACCACGGGCCGTGTTCACCTGAGCACGGGGCCGTGGTGAACTTTCTGACCAACATTCTTTTCTGTTTTTATTGCAGGACTTGGAACCCAGGCGCCACATCTGAACTTTCTACGTCGTGTATGAGCTCCAGTTCTAGTCGAGACATAAAAGAACCTTTAGAAGAACCCGAACGCTTTCTCTGAAAAAGACTTAAAGCTAAAAACCAAGAGAAAGTTTCGGGGGACCCACTTCCAATGGTGGATTAACGTACCCTCATGGATTACCTACGACCCACAGTAGGTAACCTTGGCGCCGCTATCAATGCACCAAATGTCAAGGCCAACAACTTCGAACTTCGACCGCATTTGATACAAATGCTCCAAAACTCTGCGACCTTCCATGGGCTTGCGGACGAAGATCCCCATTTGCATATCACTAACTTCCTAGAAATATGTGATACGTTTTGGATCAATGGAGCATCAAACGACGCCATCCGCCTTCGAATGTTTCCATTTTCATTAAAAGACCGAGCTAAGGCTTGGCTTAATACCCTCCCAGTTGGCTCGGTAACACCTGGGATGAACTGGCCCCAAAGTTTCTGTATAAGTATTTCCCTCCTGCTAAAACGGCTAAATTAATGACTAAAATCAATACATACTCACAAGAGGACGGGGAATCCTATATGAAACTTGGGAAAGGTTCAAGGAGCTACTGAGAAAGTGTCCTCATCATGGTCTTGCAGTATGGCAACAAGTTTCCACTTTCTACAATGGATTGTTGCCACACACAAGACAAACACTTGACTCTAGCTCTGGGGGACTTTTAGGTAATCGTCGCCCAAATGAAATTTATAATCAAATTGAGGAAATTGCTTAAATCAATTTTCAGTGGCACACTCCCCGAGGCAACAAATCCATTGCCCCGGGCGCCCATAAGGTTGATGAAAGCACCTCCTTGCAAGCCCAAATTGAGGCCCTTTCTTCAAAAATCAAAAAATTAGAAATGGCAAAAACGGCCTCGGTTATGGCTTGCGAGGGGTGTGGTGGGCCACATGAAAATTGGAGTTGTATGAAAGAAATGGATAATCAACCAGAATCGGAAAACTACATCGATAATAGACCTAGGCCGTCAGGTCCTCCAACGGGTACCTACAACCAAGGATGGCGTAACCACCCTAACCTTGGTTGGAGAGAACCTGGCAATAGTAGTAACTAACAAAATCTAAACCAACGAACAAACTTTCAACAACCAAGAAACGAGTCACAAAATTTCTCTCAACAACAACAAGGGGGACGAGAGAGGCTTGAAGATACTGTATCTCACCTCATCTCCGACTCCGAAAAGAAAAACTCGGATCGATTTCAACAACTGGAATCGAACTTTATAAATCAACAAGCTAGTATCCAAAACATTGAAAAACAAGTAAATCAACTAGCTCAAAATTTCTCCCAGAGACCTCAAGGCGCGTTACCAAGCAATACCGAAACCAACCCAAAGGCGCAAGTACATCTCATGACATTGAGAAACCGTACGGTGGGTCCCGAGGAGGATATGTTCCCTCCAACTGAAAAGAGCCGATCTAGCCAATCACCATCCCCACCAACACCCCAACAAGAGACGGCTCCTTCACCAAATCAAGAGCCCACCAAGAATCCTCTAGTACCATACCCCGGTCGGTTAATTCGCCAAAAGACCGATAAGCAATTCTCAAAATTCGTAAATCTACTTAAACAATTGCATGTAAATATTCCGTTTGTTGACGTCCTAACACAAATGCCTAAATATTCAAAATTTATGAGGGACTTCCTCACTCACAAAAGGTAAATTGAATCATTGCAATTAGTTAATTTAAGTGAAGAATGCCCCGCCTTACTACTCAACAAACTCCCGCAAAAGAAGATCGATCCCGAAAGCTTCACCATCCCTTGTTCAATCGGGGAGTCACCCATTCGTAACGCACTAGCCGACCTCGGGGCTAGCATTAACCTCATGCCCGCATCAATGTTCGACCGACTCGGCCTAGGAAAAACAAGCCCTACAAAAATGAGCATACAACTTGCCGACATGTCAGTTAAATTCCCGCAAGGTGTCGCTGAAAATCTACTAGTCAAGGTCGGGGAATTTGTCTTCCCAGCCGACTTTGTCATACTAGATATGGAGGAAGATACTGAGGTACCACTCATCTTGGGAAGGCCATTCTTAGCCACGGCCCACGCAGTGGTAGACATGAATGGCGGAACACTAACATTGAGGGTCGGGGACAAGGAAATGAAGTTTGGAGTTGGTAAAAGAGTAGAAGACTATGACCCGGTCAAGTACATGCAAGTCATAGACTCAAGTTTGGACGATGCTCTCTGACGGTGCAACATGGGATGCAAAACATCCCGCTTGGGAAGCATATGACTGGCTTTGGGTCTAGCCAAGGACCCTTATAAACGTGGCGCACCACGGAGGCATTCCGCTGAACTATCCTTAGTTTAGTTTAGATTAATATTTTTATGCTTTCTAGTTTAGCTTTTGTTAGGCCCTAAAGTGTGAGACTGACGCATCAAATTAACACAACGGGTTATGGTTACGAACTGGGCTTTACCGGGTTAGTTATATTAGGTTTTGGACCTTTATAGGTCACTTGGGCCAAGATTTAGGCCATGTGGGCCAAGCAAGCCCAAGGGGAGCCCATGTAGGGAGATGGGCTTGTCTATGTATATAAACAAGTTTTTGACTTGTTTTAGGGTTGGAACCTCATTGTTACAATTCCTAGAGAGAGCTAGAGAGGGAGGCGATTTGTGATCACTTGTACTAGACGGTTTTGCTAGTTCATAGTAATAGAATCGTGTGCAAGTGTTTAAAAGTGATTCGGTATCATTTTCATACCTTCAGTTTTTCTTGAATGTCACCAAGTTTGGATTCCGCACAAACTTGGTGATTGTTTGATATCGTTGAAAGATCCATTTCACGGGACTTACAGCTTTAATTTTCAGTAATAAAACACACTCGGGATGGTGAAGGATACCAAGGGAAACTTGAACCAGCACCCCATGCACAAAAACAGGGCCACCCGACACTTTTTCTTCATTACATCAAGTTCAGCACGGGGCCGTGCTCATCCAACACGCCCCGTGCTCAACCATCTGCAAAAAGATGCCCAGTTCAGGTACCTGGACACGGGGCGTGCTCACTGAACACGCCCCCATGTCCAGCCTTCTGTTACTTTGTTTTATTTTCTGTTACTGGCGATCTGAACACGGGGCCGTGCTCGGACACCACGGGGCCGTGTCCAGACGCCCAGTAACATAAATATTTGCTTTTTCACATCTTTTTACACATTCAATCAACCTAAAAACTTATTTTTGGGACACATTGAGGACAATGTGTAATTTAAGTGTGGGGGGATGCTAAAACCGTGAATTTTGCAAGTCCTAACTACAAGCCTTACACAAAACTCTATTTGAACAGCTAAACACCCCAAATTTTTTCAAAAAAAAAAAAAAAAAAAAAAACTTTTCATTTTTTTTACTTGTCTTGGTTTAATTTGGGAATTACAAGTTCTAAATAGGTTATATTTTTATAAATTTACAACCGATAGCGTCGTGATAAAAAGAACCAACATAAGAAAATTATGAAACGGCATGACAAATCTAGTTATAATTTGATTATATATACCTGATCACATAAAAACTCATTTCCACAAAAAGTGAGTTTTGAGCATTTATTGAGCATACAAATACACATCTTTAAACTAAATGCTCATTTTTCGTTTCTTGTCTGAATAGCCGCTTGGTTCTTACGACTCTAGAACTTGCCATGGCGATTCATTCCCGGTCCTTACCAACTTAAACCCGAGTAAGTAAATGATGGAGGCATTAGGACTAACCCTTTTTATTTCTACACCATTATTATTATTTTTTTTACCACCTACCCAAAATCCCCCTAGTTAACCCCTTTGAGCCTAAACCTTTTCATTTCTTAACCCACAAAACAAACACCCTTCTACCCACCAAAACCCTTTTTTATTTTAAACCCTTTATTTTAGTAAAAAGCTCGGTTTTTCATATGACAAGTGATACATCTTGTCTATCTGTTTTTATTTTATTTTTATTTTCAGCATTTTTAGTTTTTATTTTCTAGTTTAAAACTTTTTTCTAAACTTTTGATTTGATTAGATGTTGAGGATAAACCGGTATTAAAAGCTCTTGTGTCCTTGGACGACCTCGGTATCTTACCAACACTATACTATGCTCACGATGGGTGCACTTGCCCATATGTGTGTTTAGTGTTAGTAACTATCGTGTTTTATAAATTTAAAACTTGGCTAAAAGTGTTAAAAAGGGCTTAAAATATACATTAAAAACTATAAACACTCGCACACATCAAGTTTTTGGCGCCGCTGCCGGGGACACAAGGATTTTAAGAAAGTTAGGAATCAACGGCCTAATCATTTTTTCATATTTTTCTATTTTTTTAGGATTTTTCTTAGATTTTCAGCTTCTGCAGAGCTCAGCATGGGCCGTGCCTGGTCGGACACGGGGCCGTGCTCAGCATTATTACTGGCAGTTTTTATTTTCCGAGTTACAGGGAGTTGAGCACGGGGCCGTGTCGGTGCAGCACGGGGCCGTGTCGAGCTCCCTAGTAACAGGGATCCGGAAAACAACTACTATATCTCTGACCACGGGCCGTGTTCACCTGAGCACGGGGCCGTGGTGAACTTTCTGACCAACATTCTTTTCTGTTTTTATTGCAGGACTTGGAACCTAGGCGCCACATCTGAACTTTCTACGTCGTGTATGAGCTCCAGTTCTAGTCGAGACATAAAAGAACCTTTAGAAGAACCCGAACGCTTTCTCTGAAAAAGACTTAAAGCTAAAAACCAAGAGAAAGTTTTGGGGGACCCACTTCCAATGGTGGATTAACGTACCCTCATGGATTACCTACGACCCACAGTAGGTAACCTTGGCGCCGCTATCAATGCACCAAATGTCAAGGCCAACAACTTCGAACTTCGACCGCATTTG
The DNA here is from genome assembly GCA_030545235.1 of Helianthus tuberosus. Lineage (NCBI taxonomy): Eukaryota > Viridiplantae > Streptophyta > Magnoliopsida > Asterales > Asteraceae > Helianthus > Helianthus tuberosus. The sequence goes on from JARYGA010037562.1 coordinate 29,343, forward strand.
ATACAAATGCTCCAAAACTCTGCGACCTTCCATGGGCTTGCGGACGAAGATCCCCATTTGCATATCACTAACTTCCTAGAAATATGTGATACGTTTTGGATCAATGGAGCATCAAACGACGCCATCCGCCTTCGAATGTTTCCATTTTCATTAAAAGACCGAGCTAAGGCTTGGCTTAAGACCCTCCCAGTTGGCTCGGTAACACCTGGGATGAACTGGCCCCAAAGTTTCTGTATAAGTATTTCCCTCCTGCTAAAATGGCTAAATTAATGACTGAAATCAATACATACTCACAAGAGGACGGGGAATCCTTATATGAAACTTGGGAAAGGTTCAAGGAGCTACTGAGAAAGTGTCCTCATCATGGTCTTGCAGTATGGCAACAAGTTTCCACTTTCTACAATGGATTGTTGCCACACACAAGACAAACACTTGACTCTAGCTCTGGGGGACTTTTAGGTAATCGTCGCCCAAATGAAATTTATAATCAAATTGAGGAAATTGCTCAAATCAATTTTCAGTGGCACACTCCCTGAGGCAACAAATCCATTGCCCCGGGCGCCCATAAGGTTGATGAAAGCACCTCCTTGCAAGCCCAAATTGAGGCCCTTTCTTCAAAAATCAAAAAATTAGAAATGGCAAAAACGGCCTCGGTTATGGCTTGCGAGGGGTGTGGTGGGCCACATGAAAATTGGAGTTGTATGAAAGAAATTGATAATCAACCAGAATCGGAAAACTACATCGATAATAGACCTAGGCCGTCAGGTCCTCCAACGGGTACCTACAACCAAGGATGGCGTAACCACCCTAACCTTGGTTGGAGAGAACCTGGCAATAGTAGTAACCAACAAAATCTAAACCAACGAACAAACTTTCAACAACCAAGAAACGAGTCACAAAATTTCTCTCAACAACAACAAGGGGGACGAGAGAGGCTTGAAGATACTGTATCTCACCTCATCTCCGACTCCGAAAAGAAAAACTCGGATCGATTTCAACAACTGGAATCGAACTTTAGAAATCAACAAGCTAGTATCCAAAACATTGAAAAACAAGCAAATCAACTAGCTCAAAATTTCTCCCAGAGACCTCAAGGCGCATTACCAAGCAATACCGAAACCAACCCAAAGGCGCAAGTACATCTCATGACATTGAGAAACCGTACCGTGGGTCCCGAGGAAGATATGTTCCCTCCAACTGAAAAGAGCCGATCTAGCCAATCACCATCCCCACCAACACCCCAACAAGAGACGGCTCCTTCACCAAATCAAGAGCCCACCAAGAATCCTCTAGTACCATACCCCGGTCGGTTAATTCGCCAAAAGACCGATAAGCAATTCTCAAAATTCGTAAATCTACTTAAACAATTGCATGTAAATATTCCGTTTGTTGACGTCCTAACACAAATGCCTAAATATTCAAAATTTATGAGGGACTTCCTCACTCACAAAAGGAAAATTGAATCATTGCAATTAGTTAATTTAAGTGAAGAATGCCCCGCCTTACTACTCAACAAACTCCCGCAAAAGAAGATCGATCCCGAAAGCTTCACCATCCCTTGTTCAATCGGGGAGTCACCCATTCGTAACTCACTAGCCGACCTCGGGGCTAGCATTAACCTCATGCCCGCATCAATGTTCGACCGACTCGGCCTAGGAAAAACAAGCCCTACAAAAATGAGCATACAACTTGCCGACATGTCAGTTAAATTCCCGCAAGGTGTCGCTGAAAATCTACTAGTCAAGGTAGGGGAATTTGTCTTCCCAGCCGACTTTGTCATACTAGATATGGAGGAAGATACTGAGGTACCACTCATCTTGGGAAGGCCATTCTTAGCCACGGCCCACGTAGTGGTAGACATGAATGGCGGAACACTAACATTGAGGGTCGGGGACAAGGAAATGAAGTTTGGAGTTGGTAAAAGAGTAGAAGACGATGACCCGGTCAAGTACATGCAAGTCATAGACTCAAGTTTGGACGATGCTCTCTGACGGTGCAACATGGGATGCAAAACATCCCGCTTGGGAAGCATATGACTGGCTTTGGGACTAGCCAAGGACCCTTATAAACGTGGCGCACCACGGAGGCATTCCGCTGAACTATCCTTAGTTTAGTTTAGATTAATATTTTTATGCTTTCTAGTTTAGCTTTTGTTAGGCCCTAAAGTGTGAGACTGACGCATCAAATTAACACAACGGGTTATGGTTACGAACTGGCCTTTACCGGGTTAGTTATATTAGGTTTTGGACCTTTATAGGTCACTTGGGCCAAGATTTAGGCCATGTGGGCCAAGCAAGCCCAAGGGGAGCCCATGTAGGGAGATGGGCTTGTCTATGTATATAAACAAGTTTTTGACTTGTTTTAGGGTTGGAACCTCATTGTTACAATTCCTAGAGAGAGCTAGAGAGGGAGGCGATTTGTGATCACTTGTACTAGACGGTTTTGCTAGTTCATAGTAATAGAATCGTGTGCAAGTGTTTAAAAGTGATTCGGTATCGTTTTCATACCTTCAGTTTTTCTTGAATCTCACCAAGTTTGGATTCCGCACAAACTTGGTGATTGTTTGGTATCATTGAAAGATCCGTTTCACGGGACTTACAAGTGGTATCAGAGCCATTAGAACCTGTTCTAGGCTCGTTTTGATATCAAATTTTCAAGTTTTTCGATTTTTTTTTTTTTGAAAATCACCAAGAACATTCATCGTGTTCTTCGTGTTCTTCACTGTGTTCAACCGGTTTTATTAGAAAATAATCTATTTTGGCTCTTTGATCTGCTTTCAAAGTGTTTTTGAAAAGTTAAAATTAAATCTTTTTTTAAAATCGTATAGTTCTTGCAATATCTTTAATTTTTTAAAAAGATTTAAAAATCCTAGGTTTTAGGAAAGCCGCGTGAATTCAGTTGCAACAGTTTTTATTCAAAAGTAAACATATCATCTTCCTGGTCTCGAGTCATCATCTTCAAACATCATCACGGTCTCGAGTTATCACCATCATTCAAGATCTCGACTCACAGGTCTCGACTCCATATTCTTCGGATTATACAAAAGCTCCGAGGTCTCGACTCATCACGGCCTCGACTCAACAACCTTCACAAAGGTCTCGACTCACTTCCACGGTCTCGAGTCTTCAACATCACTTCACATAGGTCTCGACTCATCAATTTTCACAGTCTCGAGTCGCAACCGAGATCTTGAGTCATATCTTTTTGTTTTCGAGTCGCAATCATCAAAGGTCTTGAGTCATTGAACATCTGAGTCACAACAATCATCCACGGAACCTGCAACTCCGTATCCTGTCATCGTCTCCATTGTCACGGTCATCGTCTTTCATCTACGGCCATCATCACCACCTCTGAACAACCGTCGTATCTCCGATCATCGCCGGTTATAATCCTCATCATCATCACATTGGTGGCTAAAGTGATATTAGGGTTTTGGTTCGGCATTTGTGTAACGAAGAAGAAGAACAGTTATTTTGTTTGATTTAAGTTTTTAATAATAATAATAATTATTATAATATAAATAATCAGTTAGTTCATCATTATATAATCATTGGTTTTATAATAATTAATAATAATAATAGTAATAATAATAATTATTATAATTAGGTTTTCTTTTAATAATAAAAAAAAAAACGGGGGTTGGTTTGTTTGTGATAACGGTTTTTACAGATTTTTTGAGGTGCGGTTTAGAAAACGGGTTCAGTCAATCGCGTGCAAGGGGTTTGAGTTAGCGAGTACACGGGTTCTCGCTTTGGACTTGTGTTGAGGAAATAGTTAAAAGCGCACATTTTCAGGGGATCACGCTTTCGGAGATCACAATTTTTTTGGGGGGATCACATCTTAAAAATGTCTTCTAAGAGAGAGGTGCTTGAGTAAGAACTCGAAGGATTCAGATACTTATATGGTGAATCTATAGAAGCACTTACAGGTCGGTTTGCTAAACTGCTCTCTGAAATGGATAAGGCAGAGATGGTGGTGTCTACTCGCATGAGCAACAGAAAGCTTCTAGATGCTATAAAAGGGATTCCAGATCAGGAGAACTGTAGTTGGCTTAGAAATGTTAATCAGATAATATTGACAACCGACTGCTACAAAATGAAGTCAGATGAGCTGATCTCACTAATCAAATCATATGACAATGCTGACAAGCAGTCTACTCAAGTAGGGGTGTTCATCGAATCGAATATCGAATTCTCGAAGTATTCGAATCGAATTATTCGAATAATTTTTATTTTCTCTTGAATTCGTATTCGATTCGAATTCGATTAAAACTTACCGAATTCGATTCGAATTCGTATTCGAATAAAAAACCCAATTCGTATTCGATTAAAAACTCGAATTCGAATCGAATTCGAATAAATTCGATTTGATTCAGATTCTTTAAAAACATGTAAATAACTATCAAAAATGAAATATAAATTTTAAAGCAGTCATAAAGCACGATATCACATTAAAAAGTCTCAGATAAAGTACTATATGTCTAAAATTCAAAACGAGAAGTCGGGAATAACCACTTCACATTACAAGTTAATATTTTTAGGGTTAGAAATTTATCGATAGACTTGTTACTTAGGTTTTAGTTATGGGCCATGTAGTGGGTTTGGTAATGGGTAATTTTAATACTTGGAATAAATTTTGAAAATAATTTATAGCATAGCCTAATAAAAGTTATATATGTATTATATATAAAAATAATAAATAAAAATGTATAATTTTTATTCGAATTTCAAATCGAATCGAATTTGAAATTATAAATTCGTATTCGATTCGTATTCGATTCACTTGACTCGAACTGAATCGAATTTGAATTCTTATAATCGAAAGGAATTCTTGATAATCGAATCGAATTTAAACGAATTTCGAATTTTTCGAATTCGAAACGAATTCTGAACACCCCTATACTCAAGGCAACACATCTGCTGCTGTTTGCTCATCCACACAAAATTCAGCATTTATGTTTAACAAACCCCTGGCTCAAGAAATTACTCGTGATCTTGAAGAGATACTTTCTGTCTTTTGCACTCCTGAGTGTAGAGAAAGAAATGAGGCATATAGGTTACATAACGCTGAGCTAATTCAAAACTACAAAGATATTAAAAATAAAAACTTTACTTTATCGAAAAATGAAAAACTTTATAAAGAAAAAATTGAAGCTCAACGAAAAGACATCATCAAACTCAAAGATGATGTAAGTGTAAAAGCAACCCAACTCTTATATGTTCAGGAGAAATTATGCATTTTGACTAAAGAACTGGATGATATCAGAGATAGATATCAAATAAATGAACTCAATATTAAGAAATATGATTCTTCCAGCAAACTAGTTAAAAACTTGTGTGATCAACAACTTGCATATAAGAAAAAGAAAGGGTGTGGGTTGGGCTACAATCAGGCTCCTCCTCCTTACAATGACAACTACACATATTTACCCATGACTGAGGAGGAATTGATGAATGAGGACAAGATGGCTTACGGTCCTAAAACTGATAAGTCATCAATCAACAGCAGACCTGTTGATAAACGAGCGACTCCTTTGGTAAATTTTATTTCAAAGGGTACTTTTGATCCTAATGCTTCGTCTTCCACTGCAGATGAAGTTAAAGTTGGAGATGAACAAGCATCAAATTCTCATGTGTGTGACATTTTTGGCTCATTTTTTCACTCTATTATTAATTTCAGGCCTGATGGTTTGGGCGAAAACGTTGATGCTTGTGTAACAGAGACTGAAATGGCAAACGAAACGAATGAGCCAGCTGAACCATCTAATTCTAAATGTGAATCATCTGAAGCAGCTGATTCTGAGAAATTGGAAACAGTTAATTCTAGTGGATTCAGCTCAAAGGTGTCATGTGCAGAACCGTCTTGTGCTGAAAATTTGTCTAACATTTCAGCTGAAGTTTCTGTAGAAGTTTCTAGTGTTTCATCCAATAAACTAGAACTATCGGATCCTGCCAAAGCTGATGAAGTGAAAACTGACGTGAACAAGGCTCCAAGTGCGCAAGCTGAACAATCTGAACCTTCTGTTAGTGACGAAAAGGTTCAGATCAAGCAACAAGAGCCGAAGCGAGCAGGTAAAGGACGCGGAAATAAGAAGCCTAAACATCAAAGACGATCAGGCTCTCCACAGTCCTCAACGGGCAGCAATAGTCTGCAAAAGGCTCGTAGTGTGAAAAATGCTTTTGTTAAGCCAGTCAGAAATGGAAAATGTGATAAATATGCATTTGACTGTGCTAACAAAGCTTTCGGAAAGACTGGTGAGATTTCTGAACAAGACTTGCAATTTAAGCAAAGCAAGAAGAATCAAAAGAAATCTCCACCACAGAAGGCCCCTGCAAACGACAAGTACAGACATCCCAATTCATCTTCGTCTGCTGGAAATGTGCAACACAAACAAGCACAGAAAGGGCCGGTTCGTCCTTCAGGGCCTGCAAGAGCAAATCCAGCTGATCAGAATACTTTCTACTTGAAGAGACAAACATGCTTCAATTGCGGCATTGCTGGTCACATTGCTCGAAACTGCACACATCGTCCCTATATACCCTATCATGTGCAAAATCAGAGGGTTACACCAAATGATAAATACCATTCTAAGCCAATGAAGGTATCTTCACCTAAGGCAATGAAGAATGTGAATCCCAAGGTTAAACCTTCTGATATGGATTGGAACGCTGCCAAAAACAAACGCAAAGCTTTTCAGGAATAAAAACGTGTTTCTAAATCTAACAAACCTGAAACAGTTAAAGTTGCTCAACCAAAGGCAACAAACACGTTTGTTAAACCGAAACAGATTTGGAAACCCAAATCCAAGGCAGCAACGTCTCCAATCCTTGAAACGAAAGGGGACTTGTGTTTGAAAGAAGTGTCTTACTTTGATGCTTCAGGTAATCCCAGGACCACGATGGCCTGGGTACCCATGTCTTACTAATCTCTTTACTTTTCAGGAACAACTAAGGAGGAGCTGTTGACAATCTCTGGAATGTTGATAGCGGTTGTTCCAGAGATAAAAACAGGTAACATTTCACTGTTGCAAAAAGTTCAAAATTTTTTTACAGATGATATGTTTCCTTTAGAGGAGATTAGAGAAGCAAGATAAGATCAGCAAAAGGTACCGTTTAAATTCAGTACTTTGATTTGAATATTGATTAGTCTTCAATCTGATGACAAAACGGTTAAGCAAAAATATTTTTTTTCTTTTTCTTAGTTCATTATTTTGTATATAAAGTGTCCTTTCTCTAGTAAATGGTAAATTTGCGCAAAAATACAAAATTTATGCACAAATTTAGGGGGGGGATATATAGATAGATATATGGTTTAAGGGGAGAAAACCGAGAAAATCCAAAAAGAGTTTGCTGTAAATATGTATTGTTTTAGGGGGAGAAAATGAGAAAAATACAAAAACATTAGAAAAATGAAAAAGCCGAAAAGAAAAATTGCATGATATGGGAAGTGAAATAAATGTTTGTGTTAAAGGGTTTGACTAACACATGTAAGGTGCCATAGCTGAAAAGACTAGGATCTACTGCGATATGTCGATAGGCTTGACGCTCAAAATGATAAAGGATACTAAGTGATATAAACATAACGAACTATGTACTATGTGGGTAACATACCAACGACGTATGAATTTTCACATTATGGTGAACGGCTGACTCATGTAAGACCAGTATCGAAACTGTCTGACTTTAGCACGATGTGTTGGTAGGCTCTATCCTTAAGGACTGGAAACATTGGCTGTTTCTGTTCAGAACTAAATTAGTACATGACCTCAGGAAGAAAGTCACTTGGAATTAGCTCATTTCTATTTGAATGTCTGTATGTTGTCCCGATACACACAATTTTGGTCTGACTCTGAAATCTTCTCTAAAAAAGTCGTGTATCTCCTCTGTTTTGCGGAAGCAAAGACCTGGAGGTGCTAGGCAACGTCAGCTTCTGCTGCATCCAGATACATGCTGACCTAGCTGTACGTTGTCGCGCTATAGATCAATTAAACACCCGAAAGAGGCCCTCAAGTGCGCCCAAAAGAAACCCAAGAAACCTATATCAAACTGAGAAAAACTCATTTGATCTGTATATTATACCATCTCTGCTTAAGATCTATTCTGTTCTCTTCTCAATCTATTCCCAGTTAAGATTTCAGAGGTCTGGATTGGACTTGTGAAATATGTGGTAGGGAAGCTACTTGCATGATAGAGTGTGCTGTTTATATCTCCGGGATTTGATTAGTATTTGTTTGGGTGTTCATTGTTAAGAAATCAAAACTTGATAAAATTGGTTACAGGCAGTTATATGGAAAAGGTCTAGGGAGATGAGTTTAGGTGGACAAATATACTGGCAATCGTCTAGATCATTCGGTTGTAGATCAGCGTTGATAAGTGAAGTCAAGCCCGAAACCTCGTGATTTGATCCCTGAGCAATTGGGTTATTAAAGTTATAACTTATTCTCTAAAGGATTTTTGTTTTTAATTAAAATACTCAAAGAAATCCTTAAATTCAAAGGTTTGATATAATATTACCTTAAGCATATCACGAAGTAGACAAACATATTGGCAATCGCATAGACCAGTTTGATTAGGCTCGTACTGAAAAGTGTTCCTTAGTCTGGCTGAGAACGAATTTTGATCCCATTGCAATTGTAATTGTATATTATGGTAGTTGTTTATATTTTGAGTTCTTATTTGTTTTTAGTTCTTAAAAATTAAAAAATACAAAAATAGTGTCTTGCTTTTCTATAAAATCGAAAATTCAAAAATAGAGTGTCTATTTGTTTTTCTTAAAATTAAAAATGTAAATGTTCTTGAAGATTTGACTGATCATCAAAAGTTGAAAGAATTTAAATTGTGAAATCCGAGTACAAGTACTTGGATGTACCTAGTGTTCATATGGTACTCTCCCTGTTGCATAAGAAATGTTTGCTTATGAGTTTGTGAGCATGTGCAGAACTTGATTTCAATCAAGAACAGGGGTTGATGAAGATTGAGAAGCTGTTAGTTGCTGAAGAAGCCTGAAGCAGCACAACAACAAGATGTACCTGAGTTAGAAGAATCGGATACGAAACGCCGTCTGACAGTGAAAGTACATTTGAAGAAGTACCGTGAACTTGCTTGAAAGACAAAGACTGAAGAAGAAAAAAGCTGTTGAGAATCCTCCTCTCACATTCTTTTTGACAAGACTTCAAGCAAAGCTGATCGAGATCCTGATATGAAGCTAATATTTTTATGCTTTCTAGTTTAGCTTTTGTTAGGCCCTAAAGTGTGAGACTGACGCATCAAATTAACACAACGGGTTATGGTTACGAACTGGGCTTTACCGGGTTAGTTATATTAGGTTTTGGACCTTTATAGGTCACTTGGGCCAAGATTTAGGCCATGTGGGCCAAGCAAGCCCAAGGGGAGCCCATGTAGGGAGATGGGCTTGTCTATGTATATAAATAAGTTTTTGACTTGTTTTAGGGTTGGAACCTCATTGTTACAATTCCTAGAGAGAGCTAGAGAGGGAGGCGATTTGTGATCACTTGTACTAGACGGTTTTGCTAGTTCATAGTAATAGAATCGTGTGCAAGTGTTTAAAAGTGATTCGGTATCATTTTCATACCTTCAGTTTTTCTTGAATCTCACCAAGTTTGGATTCCGCACAAACTTGGTGATTGTTTGATATCATTGAAAGATCCATTTCACGGGACTTACAGCTTTAATTTTCAGTAATAAAACACACTCGGGATGGTGAAGGATACCAAGGGAAACTTGAACCAGCACCCCATGCACAAAAACAGGGCCACCCGACACTTTTTCTTCATTACATCAAGTTCAGCACGGGGCCGTGCTCATCCAACACGCCCCGTGCTCAACCATCTGCAAAAAGATGCCCAGTTCAGGTACCTGGACACGGGGCGTGCTCACTGAACACGCCCCCATGTCCAGCCTTCTGTTACTTTGTTTTATTTTCTGTTACTGGCGATCTGAACACGGGGCCGTGCCCGGACACCACGGGGCCGTGTCCAGACGCCCAGTAACATAAATATTTGCTTTTTCACATCTTTTTACACATTCAATCAACCTAAAAACTTATTTTTGGGACACATTGAGGACAATGTGTAATTTAAGTGTGGGGGGATGCTAAAACCGTGAATTTTGCAAGTCCTAACTACAAGCCTTACACAAAACTCTATTTGAACAGCTAAACACCCCAAATTTTTTCAAAAAAAAAAAAAAAAAAAACTTTTCATTTTTTTTACTTGTCTTGGTTTAATTTGGGAATTACAAGTTCTAAATAGGTTATATTTTTATAAATTTACAACCGATAGCGTCGTGATAAAAAGAACCAACATAAGAAAATTATGAAACGGCATGACAAATCTAGTTATAATTTGATTATATATACTTGATCACATAAAAACTCATTCCCACAAAAAGTGAGTTTTGAGCATTTATTGATATACAGTCAAGAAAATCAAGAGCAATGGTGATATATATGAGGATTACACACCAAAAAATAAACACTCAAGAAATGGCTACAAATTAAGGAATGTGTTTAGTGACGGCATCAGATTTCTAATTGATGGAGAAAGGTCTGGTGGCAAGAAAAGCTCCTTCCAGGAGGTTGTCAAGTGTTTTCGCTCGACGATTCCATTCTTGGGTGGTTGGTTTGGCCCTTGTTCCTGTAACTCGAATCCTAGCCCGGTATATCTCGTTTTAGTTTTACACCATTGTGAACCTTACGCCTTTTTACTCTCTGATCGAGGTTCTCGGCTTTGAAAAATCTTCGTAAACTAAATCACACGTGTATATGCTTACATTTAAAAGATATACAGTCAAGAAAATCAAGAGCAATGGTGATATATATGAGGATTACACACCAAAAAATAAACACTCAAGAAATGGCTACAAATTAAGGAATGTGTTTAGTGACGGCATCAGATTTCTACTTGATGGAGAAAGGTTTGGTGGCAAGAAAAGCTGCTTCCAGGAGGTTGTCAAGTGTTTTCGCTCGACGATTTCATTCTTGGGAGGTTGGTCTGGCCCTTGTTCTTGTAACTCGAATCCTATCCCGGTATATCCCATTTTAGTTTTACACCATTGTGAACCTTATGCCTTTTTTACTCTCTGATCGAGGTTTTCAGCATTGAGAAATCTTCGTAAACTAAATCACACGTGTATATGTTGAAATTTAAGAGATATACCATCAAGAAAATCAAGAGCAATGGTGATATAAATGTGGAATAGACAACAAAAAATAAACACTAAAAAAATGGCTACAATTTAAGGAATGTGTCTGGTGACGGCATCAGATTATTAATTGATGGAGAAAGGTCTGGTGGCAAGAAAAGCTGCTTCCAGGAGGTTATCAAGTGTTTTCGCTTGACGATTCCATTCTTGGGTGGTTGGTTTGGCCCTGGTACTTGTAACTCGAATCCTAGACCGGTATATCCCATTTTAGTTTTACACCATTGTGAACCTTACGCATTTTTTACTCTCTGATCGAGGTTCTCGGAATTGAAAAATCTTCGTAAACTAAATCACACGTGTATATGTTGACATTTAAGAGATATACAGTCAAGAAAATCATGAGCAACGGTGAAATATATGCGGATTAGACACCAAAAAATAAACACTCAAAAAATGGCTACAATTTAGGGAATGTGTTTAGTGACGGCATCAGATTCCTAATTGACGGAGAAAAGTCTGGTGGCAAGAAAAGCTGCTTCCAGGAGGTTGTCAAGTGTTTTCGCTCGACGATTCCATTCTTGGGTGGTTGGTTTGTCCCTTGTTCCTGTAACTCGAATCCTAGCCCGGTATATCGCATTTTAGTTTTACACCATTATGAAGCTTACGCCCTTTTTACTCTCTAATCGAGGTTCTTGGCATTGAAAAATCTTCGTAAACCAAATCACACGTGTATATGTTGACATTTAAGAGATATACAGTCAAGAAAATCAAGAGCAATGGTGAACTATATGCGGATTAGACACCAAAAAATAAACACTCAAAAAATGGCTACAATTTAAGGAATGTGTTTAGTGACGGCATCAGATTCCTAATTGATGAAGAAAGGTCTGGTGGCAAGAAAAGCTGCTTCCAGGAGGTTGTCAAGTGTTTTCGCTCGACGATTCCATTCTAGGGTGGTTGGTTTGGCCCTTGTTCCTGTAACTCGAATCCTAGCCCAGTATATCCCATTATAGTTTTACACCATTGTGAACCTTACGCCTTTTTTTATTTCTGATCGAGGTTCTCGGCATTGAAAAATATTCGTAAACTAAATCACAAGTGTATATGTTGACATTTAAGAGATATACAGTTAAGAAAATCAAGACCAATGGTGATATATATGCGGTTTAGACACCCAAAAATAAACACTCAAAAAATAGCTACAATTTAAGGAATGTGTTTAGTGACGGTATCAGATTCCTATTTGATGGAGAAAGGTCTGGTTGCAAGAGAAGCTGCTTCCAGGAGGTTGTTAAGTGTTTTCGCTCGACGATTCCATTCTTGGGTGGTTGGTTTGGCCCTTATTCCTGTAACTCGAATCCTAGCCCGGTATATCCCATTTTAGTTTTACACCATTGTGAACCTTACGCATTTTTTACTCTCTGATCGAGGTTCTCGGAATTGAAAAATCTTCGTAAACTAAATCACACGTGTATATGTTGATATTTAAGAGATATACAGTCAAGAAAATCATGAGCAACGGTGATATATATGCGGATTAGACACCAAAAAATAAACACTCAAAAAATGGTTACAATTTAAGGAATGTGTTTAGTGACGGCATCAGATTCCTAATTGACGGAGAAAGGTCTGGTGGTAAGAAAAGCTGCTTCTAGGAGGTTGTCAAGTGTTTTCGCTCGACGATTCCATTCTTGGGTGGTTGGTTTGGCCCTTGTTCCTGTAACTCGAATCCTAGCCCGGTATATCCCATTTTAGTTTTACACCATTGTGAACCTTACGCCTTTTTTACTTTCTGATTGTGGTTCTCGGCATTGAGAAATCTTCGTAAACTAAATCACACGTGTATATGTTGACATTTAAGAGATATACAGTCAAGAAAATCAAGAGAAATGGTGAACTATATGCGGATTAGACACCAAAAAATAAACACTCAAAAAATGGATACAGTTTAAGGAATGTGTTTAGTGACGACATCAGATTCCTAATTGATGAAGAATGGTCTGGTGGCAAGAAAAGCTGCTTCCAGGAGGTTGTCAAGTGTTTTCGCTCGACGATTCCATTCTTGGGTGGTTGGTTTGGCCCTTGTTCCTGTAACTCGAATCCTAGCCTGGTATATCCCATTTTAGTTTTACACCATTGTCAACCTTACGCCTTTTTTACTCTCTGACTGAGGGTATCGGAATTGAGAAATCTTCGTAAACTAAATCACACGTGTGTATGTTGACATTTAAGAGATATACAGTCAAGAAAATCAAGAGCAATGGTGATATATATGCGGAATAGACACCAAAAAATAGACACTCAAAAAATGGCTACAATTTAAGGAATGTGTTTAGTGAAGGCATCAGATTCCTAATTGACGGAGAAAGGTCTGGTGGCAAGAAAAGCTGCTTCCAGGAGGTTGTGAAGTCTTTTCGCTCGACGATTCAATTCTTGGGTGGTTGGTTTGGCCCTTGTTCCTGTAACTCGAATCCTACCCCGGTATATCCCATTTTGGTTTTACACCAATGTGAACCTTACTCCTTTTTTACTCTCTGATCGAGGTTCTCGGCTTTGAAAAATCTTTGTAAACTAAATCACACGTGTATATGTTGACATTTAAGAGATATACAGTCAAGAAAATCAAGAGCAATGGTGATATATATGCGGATTAGAAACCAAAAATAAACACTCAAAAATGGCTAGAATTTAAGGAATGTGTTTAGTGACGACATCAGAATCCTAATTTACGGAGAAAGGTCTGGTAGCAAGAAAAGCTGCTTCCATGAGGTTGTCAAGTGTTTTCGCTCGACGATTCCATTCTTGGGTGGTTTGTTTGGCCCTTGTTCCTATAACTCGAATCCTAGCTCTGTATATCCGATTTTAGTTTTACACCATTGTGAACCTTACGCCTTTTTTTACTCTCTAATCGAGGTTCTCGGCTTTGAAAAATCTTCGTAAATTAAATCACATGTGTGAATGTTGACATTTAAGAGATATACAGTTAAGAAAATCAAGAACAATGGTGATATATATGCGGATTAGAATCCAAAAAATAAACACTCAATAAATGGCTACAATTTAAGGAATATGTTTAGTGACGGCGTCAGATTGCTAATTGATGGAGAAAGGTCTGGTGCAAGAAAAGTTGCTTCCAGGAGGTCGTCAAGTGTTTTCGCTCGACGGTTCCATTGTTGGGTGGTTGGTTTAGCCCTTGTTCCTGTAACTCGAATCCTAGCGCGGTATTTCCCATTTTTGTTTTACACCATTGTGAACCTTACGCCTTTTTTACTCTCTGATCGAGGTTCTCGGCATTGAAAAATCTTCATAAACGAAATCACACGTGTATATGTTGACATTTAAAAGATATACAGTCAAGAAAATCAAGAGCAATTGGTGATATATGTGCGGATTAGACACCAAAAAATAAACACTTAAAAAATGGCTACAATTTAAGGAATGTGTTTAGTGACGGCATCAGATTCCTAACTGATGGAGAAAGGTCTGATGGCAAGAAAAGCTGCTTCCAGAAGGTAGTCAAGTGTTTTCGCTCGACGATTCCATTCTTGGGTTGTTGGTTTGGCCCTTGTTCCTGTAACTCGAATCCTAGCCCGGTATATGCCATTTTAGTTTTACACTATTGAGAACCTTACGCCTTTTTTACTCTCTGATCGAGGTTCTCGGCATTGAAAAATCTTTGTAAACTAAATCACACGTGTGTATGTTGACATTTAAATGATATACAGTCAAAAAAATCAATAGCAATGGTGATATATATGCGGATTAGACACTAAAAAATAAACACTCAAAAAATGGCTACAATTTAAGAAATGTGTTTAGTGACGGCATCAGATTCCTAATTGATGGAATAAGGTCTGGTGGTAAGAAAAGCTACTTTCAGGAGGTTGTCAGGTGTTTTCGCTCGACGATTCCATTCTTGGGTGGTTGGTTTGGCCCTTGTCCCTGTAACTTGAATCTTAGCCCGGTATATCCCAATTTAGTTTTACACCATTGTGGAGCTTACGCCTTTTTTACTCCCAGATCGAGGTTCTCTGCATTGAAAAAACTTCGTAAACTAAGTCACACGTGTAAATTATGACATTTAAGAGATATGCAGTCAAGAAAATCAAGAGCAATGGTGATATATATGCGGATTAGAAACCAAAAAATAAACACTCATAAAATGGCTACAATTTAAGGAATGTGTTTAGTGACGGCATCAGATTGCTAATTGATGGAGAAAGGTCTGGTGGCAAGAAAAGCAGCTTCCAGGAGGTTGTCAAGTGTTTTCGCTCGACGGTTCGATTGTTGGGTGGTTTGTTTGGCCCTTGTTCCTGTAACTCGAATCCTAGCACGGTATAT
>JARYGA010037563.1:0-26813 GCA_030545235.1 Helianthus tuberosus
CATTAAATGCGAGAAGTTACACTATTGGATCAGTCGGTGCCGTAACCTACGGCTCCCCACCGTAGGTTACGGCGGTCAGTGAGTCATACGGTCCTTGTCTTCTATCTTACGGCAGGCAATGCTGAAAACTTGTTTTCAGCATAACTTTTTCGTTTCAACTCCGTTTTCTTCACCGTTTTCGCCTACGTTCTCATAATTTCGTCCTCTATCATGATATCCTCTTAATTCTTCAATTTCAAAAATTGATTTTTTATTGATGCTCCAAATTCTTTCCCTTTTATGCTCCATTTGCACCTGCACGTCCAAACAACTAGTAGTTACCAAGTTCAAACAATTAAATGTGTAAAGCATGGGATTTTAATCTTTTTGAAGGCACTTAAGGGTTGTCCTACAGACCACCCGTCACATCCCCACACTTACTCGTTGCTTGTCCCAAGCAACCTATTCAAAAACCATTTCAAAACCACAAGCGATCAACATGCAAATCAAGCTAAAATGTATCGTCCTTTTACTAACTTTTTATCACACCACAAGACACACCCCTCACAACAACTCTCGGTGACAAGAAATATTAGCACATTATGCTAAAACACTCAATGCGTGTGTGTATTTGTGCGACAATAAGCTTGTATAAAAATCAAGTCTCCTCCTATTGAGTATTTAGCATGCTTATGAATCAAAAGGACTTACGGGTTGTAACGGGGCTAGGTGCAAAGGTAGGAAAATGGGAAAATATATATGCGAGAGCTAATTGATTTGACCCGATTTTTATTTCTACTACAAAACAAAGCAAACATCAATTATATACACAACTTCTTCAACATTCTCAACTACTATTGCAACTAAATACCTTTTTCATATTTTTCTCTTTCTTTTTTTTTCTTTTTTTTTCATTTTTTTTTTTCATTTTTTTTTTCATAACACATCAAACTCAACATTATATAGAAGAACATCAATACTACATATTAAATCTCCTAAACCGGGTCATCTCAAAAGGTAAAATTTTGTAGGAAGTAGGTTTGGGTCACAACCGAATGGTATAAGGCTCAAACATGGCTTTCTAAAGACCAAACCCCCACCCCTCACAATACCAAGCTCATATATGTAACGTATGAGGTCCAACCCCTAATTCCCACACTCTCACACATCTAGACGAGGCTACCTAAAAGTCCCCTATCATTTTCAAAAGCATGCTAACTCTAGGATTTAACAAGAATTCATACACAAGTTCTATTAACACAATACACACACCGCCACTCAAAACAAAGAAATATCTGTAATAATCATATGTGGCTCAAACACTCACCAAGAAATGACTAGGAATGGGTATCGATGTGTCAAGTGGAACAATATCAAGTTTTCAAATTTTGACAATTTTCGATTGGTTTCACAAAAAAATTTTAAAATTCTTAAAAAATTCCCCTCATCCCCACACTTGGGATACATTGTCCCAATGTATGGTTTTGAGGGAAAGATCGCTTTTAACCAACAACATTAACTTTCGCTAATACTCTCAAATCCTAAATTTCTTTTTGAATTTTTTTTTTAATTATTAGAAACACCACCAATCCTTCACAACCCATAAACTAAACACATCAAAACACCACCCAATCCCCCAACCATAAACTTAAACATGAATATATACAAAGGTGCACAAGATGAGAACAAGACACGAGCTGATTAGTAAATCAGCAGTGTTGATAGTGATGCAGCTGCGGTAATCGGACCGGTTCAAAAACATCTCTTAGATTCGCCGATATCTCAACAGGGATGTTGCCAAACATCCCCACACTTGAATCATTGCATCCGCGAGGGTTGAAACGTAATAACCTGCCAAAACACAAACATAACACCAAAACAAAACCAAACAAAGCAAAACAAAACAAAAAAAAAACAAAAATACAATACTCTACATCCTCGGGCTGCCTCCCGAGAGCGCTAAGTTTAAAGGTCTTCAGCCAGACCATACCTGATATGCGTTATGATGGTCTTAATGCACACTTACCCGCAACATTTCCAACAAATGCCCGGAAATTTACATGCAATCTCCATAGATTTGTCAGTATATTTGGCATGTTAAAGCTGCTCCTACGGGCTTTGCTAGTCCACTTCATGACATATACCTTAATGTCTGGTAGTTTCACCTTTCTCATCTTATTCCTCGAACCCTCTTCCCCACACTTGTTAATTTGAATCATTGATATGGGAAGAGTTTCGGTACACATATCCATCTCATCAGCCTGCTCTACCTCATAATCTGCACACATCATCTGATCTTCAAGTGACTCTTCATCAGATAAAGGACTCATTGGTGTGGTATTATCCTCCACAACCTCCTCCTTCATGTGAGAATAATCTCTAATATCGTCAGGTAATGGTGAGAGGCGTTCTTCTATCTCTATCTTCAATTTTAAAGTATGGCAGTTAGAAACTAAGTAGCTGATTCGGTCTTCATCGGACAGGTTGGGTGTTGCTAAATATTGCTCGAGTTTGGACAAAGTTACTTCCAATACAGCAAGCTCTTTCACCTCCTCGGTCTCATAAACATAAACACCCTTGGGCTCAGAATATTCTTCGGGATGATATTGTCGATATCCCTGATACGGTCTATAGATGCGCGCATCCATCATCTTTTTATCCCAATACTTCGGGTTTTCCGAATACACCGGGCACACATCATAATCATAAGTGTGATCGCGACCGCAACAAAAACATAGACCATCCATCCTTGCCTCATAATAAACTTCCTCATCCCGATCGTATCCATATGAATAATAGTCATCCTCCATTTCTGATTCATAATCGTCAACGTATGGTGGAGGTGGAAGCTGTGAAACATAAGACCCCGGTTTTCCATGCGCCCTCCTGTAGTGAGCCTCGTGGCAACCAATACATGGATGTCGTGGACCCCCGCACAATCTACACGTAAATAAGCTGAAATTTGTGTAATGCCGTGTCATCCTGCACAACACAACTCAACTACCAAGTGTAAATCATGAACATAAAAGAAATCTTTTTGGTTTTTTTTAATTAATTTTTTTTTCAAACTAATACACAAGATAACACACGTTGCGCACGACTCCCCGGCAACGGTGCCAAAATTTGACGTGATGTCATGGTCACAATCAAATTTAATCCAATTACAACTAATTAGCTAGCGGTAAGTGGGTATCGAACACAGGGAGTTTGTGGAACATGTGTTATCTAAATGTATGTCTAAATTGACTAAAATAAACTAATTGCAATAAAAGTAAATTCAAGATTTGATTTAAGTGAATAGGTTTTAGAAACTAAATTTAACTAAATAGATTGCAAAAGAAAAGTTTTGGTTGTAAACAAATTAGAGACAAATGACCATCCTAGATTTCCGGTTTGTTTCGACATTCATATTATCCTTTCACTAGAAAGAACTACATAGACATAGCTCATGCGTGATTACTTGCAGTGATGAAAGGGAACTAAGTACTCAGATTCCTAGAACGTGAGGTTGTTACCCGATGATCAATCAACCCTTACCCAAGCCTAACTATACCCATGATATCTCGATTGCCAACGGCACCAAGAACGTATGGTTTCTAATTAGTTCAACATAAGGATTAACAAGTTACTAACAAACAATCACACACCATAACAACAAATCATAATGATAAAGATTGTTATTCTATAAATTAGAGAAATCAAACATAAAATGTCTCAACCAAACCTTCAATCCAGGACAATCATCAAGTCTTTAGCCACTCATGGCTTGAAGCAACATTATAACAAAAGTTCTATTGTTCATAAAGATCAAAGCAACAAAAACTAATGATTAGACAAGTGTTCTTCCAAGCCAAAGTCTCCAACAAGCTCCAAAAATCGTTCCCAATGATTGCGTAACCGAAAAACATGATTAGCCACCATAAAACTCCATCAAAAGGCCATTAAATGCGAGAAGTTACACTATTGGATCAGTCGGTGCCGTAACCTACGGCTCCCCACCGTAGGTTACGGCGGTCAGTGAGTCATACGGTCCTTGTCTTCTGTCTTACGGCAGGCAATGCTGAAAACTTGTTTTCAGCATAACTTTTTCGTTTCAACTCCGTTTTCTTCACCGTTTTCTCCTACGTTCTCGTAATTTAGTCCTCTATCATGATATCCTCTTAATTCTTCAATTCCAAAAATTGATTTTTTATTGATGCTCCAAATTCTTTCCCTTTTATGCTCCATTTGCACATGCACGTCCAAACAACTAGTAGTTACCAAGTTCCAACAATTAAATGTGTAAAGCATGGGATTTTAATCTTTTTAAGGCACTTAAGGGTTGTCCTACGGACCACCCGTCAGACGTCGACTTCCCAAAGTGATTCGACTATTCACAAGGACTTTAAGTGCATACCTTGGCCTTCAGGACTGCTCTCTCGCCTTGAATTTGGGCGAATGGCACGCATCCTTCCAGTTATGGTGCGTCTTCAGGTCGTTGGAGTCCGTCGAGACTTTGGTGAGAGTTTTGTAAAACCAAAATAGAGAGCAGAACGAGTTATCAAGGTTCGGGTTTCAACCCATAACTTAACAATTTCGTTCCTGTTTTGATAAAATAAAGAAGAATTATGCGTCAAAGTATGGATTTCACTCCTGATTCAACGCAAATTCTCATATTTATAGATAAAAATGCGGGTCGAACAAGTAATTTAGTCGAGAGTTTGCGGTTTTCACACCTAATCTCGACCTAACCACTCGTTCGTTCTAGAGTGCAGTGATAGTGTAGTGCACGCGAGAATAGCGAGAAATAGCAAGTAAGCTCGTACAAGACCCCTATGGGTATGCACAAGTCGGTCTGTTGGTACTTAACTATAGACTAGGTCGTTTCTAGGACATCGACCCGGACTAGGCCGAGTCTTGCCTAATTCCCTATAGTTATGGCTCTGATACCAATCTGTCACACCCCAACCGATGGCGGAATTATCGGGGCGCGGCACTGAGCCAAACAGATTGTTCAAAGAAATTCCATAACGACTAAATTACCAAATAGTTTAAATATTATGTCCCATACCATAACCCATAAGATAATCTAGTTATTACAGACATGATTATTCTTCAAACAAATAAAACATGTTCCGAAAACTCAGATTTTCAAATAAAATAAATTGTCTTTGTTTCTAGACTCTTTCCTAGCCTCGATTTCACAGCAAGCCAAGCATTCTAACATCTTAAGCACCTGCCACATACGTTAAAGTAAAAGTCAATACACATAGTGTAAAGGTGAGCATGCAAGTTTAATAGATATAATAGAGTTCGAAATTGTTTACGCATAACCAGCACGTACAACGTGTGAAATGAAGCACGTAAGTTATCGACATGATCCTATCAATACCAATGACTGCGGGTTGACTGCGCAAGGCAGTTCGTAATACATATTCACCACTGTAAATCATGTGATTAATTGTCCTTAACAACCCCTGAGTGAACAGGTGCTGAGTCCAAACTATAGTACTATCGTTGCTAAGGCAGGTAGACAACAATCCATGTGTAAACATAACAAACAAGCAATCATTGAGTCACGTATACATGCAGTAGCGGTTAGCGTTAAAAGTATTGCGTAGTGTGTTCAATGTGATTTAGAATAAGTAACGTATGTAACACCCAAAAGTGCATAAAGCAAAAAGGGTTCGAGTATACTCACAGCGATGATGGATTGAAGGGAGCGCTAGAGCGGAATTAGCCTGATCAGAACGATAGCATAAACGATAAGCGGCGCGTAAAACGATGCAAGGGTACCAAGGATCGGATGGCAATCCGATCGGATGGCCAGTCGATCGGGTGGCAATCCGATCGGATGGCCATTTGATTGGATTGTCACCTCGTCTGGTGAGGATGTGTTTGTGTATGATGGTTTGTCTTTTGAAGTTTTCGTTGTAGCATTTTGAAAATAGAGAAGTATCTCTACCCTTTCAGGTCGGTTGATCGAACGGTCGTTCGATCGGGCAGCAATCCGATTGGCGAGACTTCTTAGTTTGAGAACAAGTTCACAGCAGGACGATCACTCGATCGGATGGCTATCCGATCGGGTGGCAATCCGTACGTATTGAACATGTTGAAAATTGTTAAATGTCCAAGTCCCAAACGTCACACGATCGGACGGTCACTCGATCGGATGGCAATCCGATCGGGTGGTAATCCGTTTCAACGCTCAGAAACATGGTATAGCTTGAAAAATAGTTTAAGTATGGAACCAAGTGCAACCCGATCGGATGGCCGGTCGATCGGGTGACAATCCGATCGGACGGCAATCCGTCCCGACGATCCGTTCGTCTTGACACTTGATTCGTTTGAAGTTTTATAGTGTTTTGAACGAGACGTTTTTATATCTTGTTAGAACAACAGAGCCCCTATCTCGGCCCAAGTGACCCGACCGAACATGAATCACCCTAGTCCAACCGGTTCACGGTTCGAGTCGGTAGTTCATGTTCAAACCTGAAGTCAATACCTCTTGGATAGAATTCGGACCTGTCACCAAGAATGGGTAGAAGATCAGAACAAGCTCCGATTCTATCGGGTTTGAGTGCATTGAGTGTAAAAGAGTTGAAAGAAGGTTGGAAAACCATCTTTCAATCCTTTTCACCATGAATATGTTCAGATCTATGCCAGATCTTTGTTTATTTATGTGGAAATCTTCCAGATCTAAGTTGTTCTTGGTAGATTGAGGCGAAAACAGGAAGTTCATAAGAACTTCATGATGACATCATCCTGGAACACCTCAAATCTAGTGATTTCACGGTTAAAAGTAAAGATTCAAAAGATAGAAAGGTGTAGGAGTGCGTGTAGATTAAGAAAGTACAAGATTTAGGTTGGAAACTTACAAGAATCACGAGAAATCAAGAGAAAGATGCTTGAGAGCGGTTGGGTCAAGTGAGAGGAGCTGTCACATCAAGTGATGTGACATGTGGGGGTATTTATAGGGTTTCCTAAAAAGGAAAATGAGGAGGGTGGTTGGTCGATCGGGTGGCAGTCCGATCGGGTGGTAACTCGATCGGATGGCAACCCGATCGGATGGCAATCCGATTGGATGGCCACTCGGTCGGTTGGCCACTCGATCCACGAGTCCGGCGCGATGAGTTTTGTCGTTTCGATCTGTGTGTAGAGCTTTGCGATGCGATTCGAGCGAGTGATACAATAGAATTACCATTAAATTACTTTTAATCTCAACTACTATATCTAACATACAATCACTATAATTGACTTGCGTTTAGCGTTCTCGATTCGATTGCGATGCGATAGAATTGCGATTTCGATTAACACCTTAACATAAACATAAAATGCACAAGTAACACATAAATAGCACACACGTAAAACAATATCCAGAACACATAATTCGAGTTCCGAATGCGATAGCGTTAAGTGATAAATCGATTAAACATGCGATTAAACCTCGATTATTAACAAGTACTCCACATAATACAACTAATGCGATAACATAAATAGACTATCTACAAGTCAAAGAAGTCAAAAAAGGAGTTGAGCAAGGAGTGACAGATCGCAATTAGCAATCTTGTCTTCCTTTGACTTCAATCTTGACTTTGACTTTGACTTTTGAAACACGGGGTGTTACATGCACATATATACGTAGCAAATGGAGGAGGCTCACACACCTACTAATATCTATATAACTAAATTACAAACTTGTTTAAAACATATCACCAGGAAGGAAAAAAGGACCCTAATTATTATTTAGAGAAAAGGAACACACAACATGAGACTTTACATATACAAAATAGTGCATAAAAGGATTCTGCGATGACCAGTGGCGGACTCATGATTTTTTTTTGATGGGGTTCATTTTTTTCGATGCTCAAATTTTTCACAACCAAATAATAGAATTTTCGGGTCGGTCGTTATTCGGTCGGGATGATACTGGTCATCTCAGAAATCAGATACAGTTTAATATGCAGGATGTAAAAGAAAATAAAGTTGCTGTGAATTGTCATTCCGTTTCATGACACTTTTTGAAGCTCCAAAACAGGGCATATGTTTCATATTGATGAGGCAAATTCTTAGGGTGGTTGACTTGGAGTTTTGGACCCAAGAAACTATCCAGCTTAGAAGTAAGTTTTGTTATTGAAACTCAAAAGTGGGCCTTGCTTTTTGTTGTATGAAATAAGAAAACACTCCCTGTTGCATGGAAATAAGACTATACTTGCTAATTGATAGTGTATCAAGACACAATTTACATTTTATATTTAATAATGGTGGTTTAATTTCAGCATACTTGCACATTCACAGAACATGCTGATCATTCATTTTAACATTTTAATAATGTGTCAGCTGTTTGTGTGTTCAGTTTTGTTTAGAAAATCCTAGTTTTAATTTGGATTTAAAAAAAAAACGCAAAAAACAGCTTGAATAAAGATTGAACTTGTGACCTCTTTGTTAGGAAAGAAAGGATTTACCACCACACAGTTTTGCTTTTAACACTATGGGGTCCAACTAAATCTTCTTATGGGGTCCATGACCAATTTAATATACCATATCTACTAAATTTTTATAAAAGATTGGGGTCCGGGGACCCCAACTCACTCTATGTGGGTCCGCCCCAGGCAATGACAATCCTTAATCCTAACAAAGGAAATTAACCACATCAAAATAACAACCTTTATTAAGTAGTTTACGGGCGATCAATGATTAACTTAGCATAAGGTGATGCCCGCGGAAAGGGGAGTAGTAGCATGTCTTTAACCATCTTCAGTTCTTCATTAACGGAAACAGTGCACCGAAGCTTAATTCGTACTTCCTCTAGCTTAGGTGACTTGGCCATGATGAGTTTCACAAATTCCATCTCAAAAGGTAAGTTACTAAAGTCATCTATCATCAATATCTCAAGATAATCCAAGTTCATATCTAGGTAGTCTTCCGGATCAAGGAAATCGGTGGGAGTTTGTTGAACAGGCGGTTCCTCATTATCATACATCTAAATAGAAGATAGAGTAAAATGCCATTTTCGTCCCTGAGGTTTGGCCAATTTTGCGACTTTCGTCCAAAGGTTTGTTTTTTCGTATCTGGATCCAAAAGATTTAAAATCTTGCCATTTTCATCCGCTTCGTTAACTCCATCCATTTTTCTCCGTTAAGTCAGGGGTATTTTCGTCTTTTTGTTAACTTAAAGGGCAATTCAGTCTTTTTCACTTAAGGACCTGATTGTACATTATGCTAGATGCTTGTACATAAAGTGAAAAAGACCAAATTGCCCTTAAAGATGAAAATACCCCTGACTTAATGGAGAAAAACTGATGGAGTTAACAAGCCGGGTGAAAATGACAAGATTTCAAATCTTTTGGATCTAGATGCAGAAAAACAAACATTTGGACGAAAGTCGCAAAGCTGTTCAAATCTCAGGGACGAAAATGGCATTTTACTCTAGAAGATATGTTGAAAAATGTCAATAAATATATAAAGAACCACTACCATATATGATAATAAAACTATTTACCTCAAAATGAATTTTCTTCAACAACGGAGAGCTCATTATCATACAAAGGGCAGAAGAAATCTCATCTTTTTCGGCCATGCACAGATCCAAATACAGATATTCGAGATGGGCTAGTGAAGTTGGAAGCTTACGTGGCATGCCCCCTGCAGACAAATACTTAACCGTATACGAAGGTCAAAAATAGCAAATACCATATTCTTACATCAGATGTAATCTTTAACCTAAATAGTAAATACTACCTTCATATAATACTTTGAGATATCCAAAGTCACAATCAACGGCACACACTGTAAAAGATCAACAAATGTGAACTTGTTTTCTCCTGTCACAAAGTCAAGGCCTTTTTGACATCCAAGCTGCATAAAAAAGGACCTTTGTAATAACATCGATAATTGTAGGAATGGTTACATGAACCTTACGTCCTTACCAAACAGAAATACTCAAGCAGCGAACACTTGGAGACGAACTGTCGAAGCATTTGAGCAGAAACCTCAACATTATCGAAGCCCAGTACTTCCACCTTATTTCCCTTTGCAAGATAACTTATTATCTGGGCAAACTCAGAATCTATACAAAAATTATCAAACAAAGATTCGAACTCTAGTATTGTTGGACCATTGTGTAATAACAGAACATTGAAGATGGCATTAACAAGCTTATACTTGTGCAAGAGTGTGCAACAATGATTAGACGGTCGTTTGACCATTTCATGAGTAAACACAAGTTTAGGCATGCTCCGCCAAGTATACCGCCATTCCTTTGACAAAATGCTCGTTCTCACTGCATCTCGTAGTGTCATATGACTTAGAATATTAGTTTCAATTATGCTTTGAGGAAGGGTGCTGATGATATCTGAATTTAGGCATTGAGTTTTTGTGGGGTTTTGATGCTCCATATTGCTGATGTGCTGCAAGGTAGAATGCAAAAACAAAATCCAAAATTTGTTACTTTTTTATAACTGCAGAAAGAAAAAAACATTTCTAAAGTAGGATTGACAAACAATAGGGATGGCAATGGGACATACCCGGTTGTAAAACCATGTCCCATACCTGGTCCAAAAATGTCGGGCATTTACCTATCGGGTATACCCATTAGTGTTTTAAAAATTAAGCGTTGGGATTTTCAAGTATATATTTTTCCCTCTTTTATAATTCTATGTTTATTAAACTCTTAACATAATTAAAAATAATAATAAATCAAAATACATATAATTATTACCATATAATATTTGACACATCCTATATACAGTAAAACCTCTATAAATTAATAATGTTGGGACCATGATATTTTATTAATTTAGCGAGATATTATTATATCGATAAATTAATAAATTATTAATTTAAAGAGTACCATTGGAACCGGTCATTCGGAAAGAAGCACTGCAAGCGGCAACAACTCTTCACAACTTTTTGTTGCAATACAAGAATACAGTGTCTCAACTCTTAAGTGCAATGGGGATATTTAAAGATGAACTCAATATAGATTTGAAGTTCACAAAAAAAAAAAAAAAAAAAAAAAACAAGTGACTATAGATTCATTATTTTTTGCTAGACAATCTTAGAATTTTGGAATATTTTAGTAATTATTAAATTATAGTTTCACTGGAACCGATATATTTAGTGATTTCAAAAAAATTATTATCTTATTATTTTATCGATTTGGGTGAAATTTTGTACCGGTCCCAAGTTGAGACCGAACAAATTATTAATTTTATCGAGGTTATTAATTTATCGAGTATTAAATTATAGAGGTTCTAACTGTATGTAACAATCATGATAATATAAATCCCAATTGATAATTTCGTATTTGTAACATACAAATCAAAATAACATCATCAAAGTATATAACTACATAATCTTAAAGGAAAAGTTTATTTTCGGATATATGGTTGAGGTAAACCAGTATATAATCAGGTCAGGTATCATACCCGCGAAATATTTTTTTTCCAATCCTGATGTTTCGGACTGCTCGGGTATTATTGCCATCCCTATAACTAACAAACATACTTGATGGGTAAAAATCTTTCTTCTGACTCACAATCAAATAAAAACGTACTCAAATTAATTAAATTATTTCCTAGTAGATATATATACTGATATACATTTATCAAATTGTTGAACTGAATGAACACTTTTGATCATGACAACAATCTGAAAGAAAAACTGAATTCGAATTACCTCTAGGTAGGGTTCAAGCAAAAGAATGATTTGACTGCTTTTAGTAGATTTGGGGCTTCTTCATCGTCCTTTTCCCACTATCTTGCTTTAATTTACCCTTTTGTGTGGCTAACAAAGGGCAAGGGATGAAAACGTCAGTGGTAAGCAAAAGACTGTAGGGAGTTTTTGGGCTAGTGGAGTCAAACTGTCGAAGAATGGTATGGTTGGCTTGGGGCTCCCTTCACGCCAAGGGGCGGCGGGGTGATGTGGAGGTTCGTGATAGATTGTGGAGTATCGGGATGATTTTGAACGTCTAATTCAAGCCGATTCCACTCCCTGCATTTTTGGGCTGGCCCCCTTTTCCCACACCCCCTATATCTTATTTTCACATCCTCTAGTGTATACGGGCCGTATACAATTATACGACCCGTGTAGAATGTTTTTGAATAGAAAAACGCGCAGAGAATGTTTTTTTGATTTTATTATATACGTTCCGTATATAGTTATACGAGCCGTATACATCGGTATACGATTTGTAAAATGTATACGGCTCAATGGATTTATTTTAGGAGGTTTTTTTATGTTACCACATTTATACGGGCCGCATATAATGGTGTTTTTTCAAGTATCACGTTTTTTTCCAATAAAAACACAATCATTCTAGGGTTTCTAAACTCTTCATCAACTTTAACAATGTCGATAAACGTTGATCGAATCACGCCGCTTAAATCGGAGCACAGGTAGAGTAACGTTACCGATCAGTCCGTTGATGGAAACCTTAGCGATCGCAGAGATCTTCGTGTTGGTTATTTATCGATTCCGAATAACTAGCAGAAGAACCCGACACAAACAAGTTCTCCACAGTTTGTTATTCAGATCTCTATTCGGTCATCTTTCCAAACTACAACACACGATAACTTTAAACTTATTACTGTGTGATTTGACCATGAATGATTGGAGGTGATTGCTACTTTTAATAAGCTGTCATAGTTGTCAAATTCGATTTCAACAAATCTTTTCCTTTTCCTTCAATTTCTAGAACATTTCTCCGTAACATTAAGACGTGTCGGGTTCTTCTACTAGTGGTATTTTAATGAAGTATTGAAGATTGAATGTGCAAACCGCAACCGTTTTTACTACGAAAACGGTGGCTATGCGAAATACAAACCGCAACCGTTTTTTACTACAGAAACGGTGGCTATGCGGAATACAAACCGCAACCGTGTTTTACTACAGAAACGGTGGTTATGCGAAATACAAACCGCAATCTTTTGTGACTATGGGAAACACAAGTTTTCTTTTTGAGCTTGATGGATGTCCGTTATCTCAGTTGAGGCGTGCATTGTTTAAATCTGAATATAACTAGATGTTACGTGTAACTTCATTAAACCAAGAACAAAGCCTATTTCGAAACACATGTGTTCGTATCAGCGTTGTTTATCACCCTGTGTGAGCATTGGAAACCCGACAAACAGTCTTGACAACTGTGACAGCTTATCTATCTGTGTGTGTCACATCCATCCTGTTATAGCCATCGATATGATTAATTTTACAGATTTTTTTCTAATTAGCGTTGTTAACTACCAAAAGAATGCATACACAAATAGTTCTAATGGACGAAGCAAAGAGACCGTTGTGTATCTGAATCAGGTTCTCAAACAATGTTCATCTTCGTTATCCTTTGCTTTCTACAATTCAAGCAGGCACGGATGCAAAACGTACTGTTTCAAAACACATATAGACGAAAATAATAAAATAAGCAGGCATTGATTTTGCCAAGATTGAAGGAAAGAATCTGGCCATAAGCGTTGTGGATTCTCAGCGTAGCTCAATGGTCAAGGTGGGCATGGTTTGTTCGGGAGTAAATCACCACCCAAAGATCAACAACTTGTGAGTGGGAATATGGCTATGAAGAATAGTATGGATAAGAAATCACCGGTTCGGGTGATAAGGAAAGTTGCCTCATTCTAATAGATTAAAAGAAGGGGTTTACGGTGTTTTGGTAGGTTGAAAGAGGTGAATGGTCTTGAAATATTTGTTGAAATCGAAGAAAAGAGTAACTAGCAGAAGATGTGTCGGGTTCTTCTGCTAGTTATTCGGAATGTTTCGAATCATCACAGAAGACGTGTCGGGTTTGTATTTCCCATAGCCACTGTTTCCGTATACAAAACGGATGCGGTTTGCATATTCAATCTTCATTGCTTCATTAAAATTACAACACACGATAAAATGCTTGGAAAATTGCATCAACTCTTCAGATTCAGGAAGTAGATGATTTGTCAAAAAACACGGTCAAAGTAGTAAAATGTGAGCTTTTACACCAACCATATAGAGATACTTTATGTTAGTTTGATTTGAATTTTGAAAGTTTGAAAGATGTATTCGATGGATGTCCGTTATCTCAACGCTTACCCTTACATTACTGGTCTGGAATTGGACAACCGCAACCGTTTTAGTGTTTCTCAATTAGATATTATTTATTGAATCAGAATCAGGGTTCTCAAAACAAGGATCGTTCTAATAGATTAAAGAGAATAAACCATTTTTTACCAATTTTTACCCATAGTATACGGGTCGTATAATATTATACGGCCGTATACAATCATCGTATACATTGTATACGATCGGGTAAATTTTTTTCACATGTTATATACGGCCGTATAATAGATACGACCCGTATTAACAGGGTAAAAAATGATCTGGTAATTTTTTTTCACATGGTGTATACGGGCCGTATAATAGTATACGGCCCGTATTCTTAGGGTAAAAAATGGTTTATTCTCTTTAATTTATTAGAACGATAAAAAAACGAAGAACAAAGTCAAATGTGATCAAACTTGGACATCATACGTAAATCTTGAAGCAAATATGTGGTTCCCAATTGGTTACAGAAACCACTAACAGACATGTCGTGCATTGTTTAAATCAGAATCAGGTTCTCAAAACAAGGATCACTCTAATGGATTAAAGAGAATAAACCCTCGTTTCTTCATCTTCATCTTCAAGAACAATGATGAACAGATAATGTTTTTTTTTTCGCAGAACCGTTGGTATACGTCGACCACAACGAGAACAGTGCATCGACAGTTGAGTCTCCTCCTTCGTTCCCGATGCAACAACTAGAACAACGCCTGATTCAGATCTCTATTCGGTCATCTTTCCAAACTACAACACACGATAAGTTTAGACTTTATAGTGTGTGATTTGACCGGTGGATGCAAGCATAAAGTTAGAAAAATACTCAAGAAGATATGTATCGGGAAGCTCAACTTGAACGGACGATATGTATCAGAAAGCTCAACTTGAACGGACGATATGTATCTTATATCATACGACGGACCCAACTGCATCCTCAACTTTAGTTGCTTCTCTTGTTAAGTTTCTGAACCAACCGAAATCCACAAATTCCAACAGTTTCTTCGTAGATTCCGTCCAGTTTTTAAAGCCGGTTGATGAAACCGAAGCTGTTATTTCTGTTGTTTAGTACTTCCGAGATCTGAACCAACCGAAATCCACAAATTCCAACAAATTGCATCAGGAAGCTCAACTTGAACGAACGATATGTATCTTCTATCATGCGACGGACCCAATTCTTGCTCAACTTTAGTTGCTTCTCTTGTTAGGTTTCTGAACAAACCGAAATCCACAAATTCCAACAGTTTCTTCGTAGATTCCGTCCGGTTTTCAAAGCCGGTTGATGAAACCGAAGCTGTTATTTCTGTTGTTGAGTACTTCCGAGATCTGAACCAACCGAAATCCACAAATTCCAACAAATTGCATCAGGAAAGCTCAACTTGAATGGACGATATATATCTTCTATCATGCGATGGACCCAATTCCATCCATGTATCTTGCAAATTAAATCCACAATCAACGTATACAGGTGCAAGAGAATGGCGAGTTATTTCAGTTATTTCTGTTGATCCACAAATTCCATCAAATTGTGTCAGAGAGAGAATAGGAGGGGGAGATAGTCTGATAAAATCGTTTTTTACCCATAGTATACGATCCGTATAATAGTATACGGCCCGTATACACTGATCGTATACATTGTATACGATCTGGTAATTTTTTTTAACTTTGTGTATACGGGCCGTATAATTGTATACGGCCTGTATTCTAATGGTAAAAAATGGTAAAAATTGGTTTATTATCTTTAATCTATTAGAACGATCCAAAA
This sequence comes from Helianthus tuberosus, assembly GCA_030545235.1. NCBI lineage: Eukaryota > Viridiplantae > Streptophyta > Magnoliopsida > Asterales > Asteraceae > Helianthus > Helianthus tuberosus. The sequence continues at coordinate 15,796 of JARYGA010037563.1, forward strand.
AACGAAAGGGATTTCGAGCAGTTGGTATTAAACCAATCATTTGTTGATGTATATAACAGAGTAACCCTCACTCTGGGTCATTTTTATAGAGAGAGTTGGGTTTTCAACAAATCTTTGTGAAGTTATTCGGAATGTGTATTTGCTTACTCTGGAATTGGAGAACCGTTGTTTATCTTAATCAGGTTCTCAAACAAACACTACTAAAGACGATCTGGAATTGGACAACCGCGACCGTTTTAGTGCTTCTCAATCAGATATTATTTATTGAATCATAACTGAAACAGTCGGATAGTGAAAAACATCAGCAATAATTTTTTCTTTTCCTTCAATTTCGAGAACATTCTCCCTATGTATGTGCTTGTGCTGTAGAAACCGGTGGTGAATTTGCGTACACAACTGAAGGTTCAGTGCACGAAAAGTTTCTTACGAAATGTACGTGACAAAACGAGTATGTTTGGAATTAAACGCATGTACGTGACAAAACAAGGATCGTTCTAATAGATTAAAGAGAATAAACCAAGTACTAATCATCCACTTTCTGAATCTGAATCTGAATATTAACTTTGACTCATAAACCCTTGAATCCCAACGCTTCTCTAAAAAAACTTGTTTCTTTCCTTTTCATGAGGTAAAACCGGTTTCAACATCAAGGGTTGTTTTTCACCCTGTGTGAGCATTGGAAGGCCGACAAACAGTCTTGCAATTACGTCTTTAATCAAGACCGCATTGTTAATTTTAATGATGCTTTGAAACATTCCGAATAACTAGCAGAAGAACCCGACATGTCTTATATGATGATTCGAAACATTCATGAACCATAATGGACTCAGACTCATACTACTCACCCTCCCCTGAGGAAAAGTTTTCCCGACGACTCAAGATAAAGCAGTTGGTTAGTGATTATATCAGCGTTGTTTATCACCCTGTGTGAGCATTGGAAGCCTGACCACTAGCAGAAGAACCCGACACGTCTTCTATGATGATTCGAAACATTCACGAACAACAATGGACTCAGACTCATTGTTGCGAATTTGGTTTCTTCGGTACAGGCTGATGAAACCGAAGCTGTTATTTTGGTTGTTCAGTACTTTCGAGACGATTCAAATGAGTCCTATGAAGCAAGTGTCTTATGAAGCAAGTGGTTGTAATGACGGGACCCTTGATTTCAACGCTTCTCCTTACAACTCTCATCAAATGCCTCACCCTTCCTTTTATTTTGTAAATATTAAATAAAGAATAACACCATGCCCGTAATCCCGCGTTGATAGCTTCCGTTTTATTACAGTCATACGACACGTTTTTATGTTCTTCAATCTTTGTTACTTATTAATGTTTGTTTTATTTTTTTTCTACTTTAAGAAAGGTTTGAGCACCTCATGACTGTAAAATGTCACGTGTAATTGACACCTTAAATCCCTTAAATACTTTGAGAAAAATCTAATTTTCGAAGAATACGGACCGTATAACAGTATACGGCCCGTATACAAGTTCGTATACATTGTATACGACCAGGCAAATTATTTACACATGGAGTATAAGGGCCGTATACTGTTATACGGCCCGTATGGAATTAAAAAAACTGACAAAGTCTGCTGGCACAGACTTTGTTAGTTTTTTAAATTATATACGGGCCGTATAACATTATATGGCCCGTATACACCATGTGTAAATAGGTTTTTCCCATGTGTTAATATTAGGACCCTTTTGGGCTTTCTCTCCTTGATTGGCTGTCACATCTCACTTCATGCATCTACAAACAAACAAAAAATCACAAGATTAATTTTTGAGTTAAATGTCATTTTAGTCATTGTGTTTTGGGCTATTTTGTCAGTTTAGTTCAAAGGTTTCATTTTTCGCCTGTGGGTCCAAAAAGGTTTCACTGTTGTCATTTTAGTCTACTAGGTTAACTTCATCCATTTATTCTGTTAATGAGAAGGGCAATGTTGTCATTTTATATGGTCGAATTGCCCTTCAAGTTAACAGAATTACATATAAAATGACCGAATTGGCATTCTTGCTAACAGAAAAATTGGATTAAGTTAACCCAGTGGACTAAAATGGCAACGGTGAAACCTTTTTGGACCCACGGGCGAAAAATGAAACATTTGGACTAACCTAACAAAACAACCCAAACTACAAGGACTAAAATGGTATTTAACTCTTAATTTTATAATGGTAACCTTTACTAAAAACAAAGAGACCTATTTTTTTAATGAAACATAAAATTACACCAATAATGCCTCACTTATGGTATGTGCATATAATGTATATACGTGTGGGCCCTTATGGAGCAAAAGTGAAAGTGCGCTAATTTTGACGTTATTTTACTAATTTCAATTTCGTGAAAATAAGGTTAAAAGCGGGGGTGGTTAATCATGCATCATGTGGTGTCGTTGATAGCCGAAAGACAACGGGGGTCATGCACTATTCGGACTTTGTCCCAATTGCTGAGTGTTATGTGCCTTATGTCCAAGGCTTGATACAAAACTACTATCGAGTCGGGGGTCTTAGTGGAAACAGTCTCTCTATACCTACGGGGTAGAGGTAAGGTTGTCTACATCTTACCCTCATCAGACCCTACCTTAGCTTTGCTATTGGTGAGATTTACTGAGTATGATGAAAATTACACCACTTTTTCTATATTAAACTCTTAAAAGGAGAGTTATTTTTAATTCAAAGATAACCCAACGATTTAATATCTTCCACTGTATTAAGGCCATCCGTAGTCATAAAGCCCCTTTGTGGGCGTTATGCGACACGTGTCGTGCCACGTCACACAGGGGCTTTATGGGGCGTTATATCACTAGAGCTCGTAGTCATAAAGCCCCTACCCATCATTACCTAATTATTAATTTTCATTTTTATTAATTAATTAAAAAAACATTAACTACTTTTTGATTGGTCAAAGGATTGAAACTCTCCCCCATACCGCCGTTATCAATATCGCGCCATCCCAATTTTTTGAAACATAGCGCCGATCGTTTTGGTGTTCCCGGCGTTTTGGCGGCGCTATCAACGGGCATACCGCCCCACTACGGATCACCTAAATATACTAGTCTATTTGCTTTAAAAAATAAACTCATTTCTAGCTTTCCAGATGCTTTAACATGCAGTAAAAATGATCACCTAGACTGGATAACCTTATTCGTCCTACAACTCAACTTCATCGATTTATGGATATTAATCAAATTCTGCATTGAGAAGGAGTAGATAGCCGGGACGCCTTACCAAGCACTAACTACTTGCTAGACCAAGGTAGCATAATTGCAAGCAGTCAATAAATGCTCACTAGTCTCCTCCTCCTTCCCAACAAAGTCTAGAAACAATAGGACCCACGTTGATGTTTCTTTTCTCTTGTTCAGTGCTAGGATAGTCGGAAGACGATCTATATAGGCTTTCCACAATCCACATAAACTTATCAACTTTCTTAGGTCTCCAACAATTCCCCTTCCACTCTCACGAACCCAAACGCCCCGAGGCATTAAACAAGATTTTTTCCTTGATGCTACCGAGAACAAACCCAACTTATCTATTAACCCACCAAACTTGTAGTTTTATATTTCTTTTGTATGTATTTGTAATTATCCTGTTCTTTTGGTATTGTGTTATAACTTCTATGTATATAAAGATGATCCTAAAATCATTTGTGGAGCATAGAGTTCTTAAACAACATATTATCCTTAGGCCAAGTCCATATATCTAGACATTGAGATAAGGAAACGCGCTGCAACAAAATTAAGCACTCCATGAATTCTTCATTTTCTACTTGACTTGATTGAAGCTAAGCCTCTTCCATTTCCATTCCAATCAAATGTTTGACTGTCCTTCACCAAGTAGATATTTACCAAGGAATTTTTTTCCTTTTCCACTTGAAATGAGGTAGGGAAGACATTCTTTAAAGGCTCTTGAACCACCCACGATTCTAGCCAAAAATGGATATTATCACCCGATCCGACTACCCCCTTGAATACACTCACAAGATTCACTTTCAATTTTTCCACTAGGATATCCAGTTACACAATTGTTTTACACGTTCCAGAAGAGTTGCTTGTGTGCGGGATAAATAGCCAAGAGTTTTTAGAATTATTCAAAGTTTTAATCACATTTCTCCATAATGCATTTGGTTCGTTCTTATAATGCCACCACCATTTTGTAAGTAAAGCAATGTTCGTATATCGATGCGGGGTATGCCATAACCCACCTGCGTCTTTAGGCTTTGCTATTTTCTCCCAACTGACCCAACACATTCTCTTTTCCCTTCATTGCCAGCTAGAAAAAAATGCTCCTTTTCGCCTCTAAGTTATCAATGATTTTGCCTAGAGCCTTATATAATGAGAAAAAAAAAATGTAGGCAAAGTCTCCATAACAACTTTCAAAAGGATGGGTCTACCCCCTTCTGTGATCACCAACGACTTACATAAGGAAAGTTTTATGTCTTAAGCGTGTAACATTGGACCCCAATGTGATATGCGATTCATATTGGACCCCATAACTAGATCGAGATAAGAACATGGCCGATCCCTGGGTTTACATCCAATGATTCTTGCCATAGACCACACTTCAACCTTATTAACCTTTATACCAAATAGAGTGAATTTGGCATAACTAATTTTCAACATCGACACAAGATAGAAACAATGCAATAATGAGGGGATGATATGTAACCATGTTTTTATATGTTTAATTATGTGTTTTAAGTGTTTGTTGGTATAAAACATGGTTACTTTGAAAATTATATGAATTGCAGGTATCCGGGGCTTAAAGGATGCTTTTCGGGAGCTAAACGGGAGTGAGGAAGCATGTAGATGGAAAATGGATCAAAGAAAAGGGTCAAAAACTTCAAATAGGCCTATATGGGGCTAGAAAATGAATTACGTGAGCCATAATATATGAAACTTGACTATTTCGGCGAGCTGAGTATGAAATATAGGAAAACAAGCCTCCAGTGCAAGCTGCACTAGGGGAGCGCACCCTACTCTAGTTTGGAGCACAAGATGCATTGATTGAAGCACAAATGAGTGGAAAACGGATCCTGTGCTGAGGATGGCGTACGCTGTGTCGGGAATACACATAAGGTAAATAAGCTTCGGTTTCTGATTCAAAACTACAAGAAGTTGGTTACACACATAGGTTTACAAAGCAGACTGAAAATTAGCTTAGGTTTTAGAGTTCTGATCAAAACAACGATTGTGCTGTACTTACAAGCAGCTGCCATTCACTAGATACACCTAGCGAATGTTGGCTCATTCGCCGAGTTCAGTTTGTAATATATGTAACACATAAACCAAGCTCTATACATGCAATCTAAACACATTCTAAACACCATACAACAACCTATGACAACACTAGGCTACCAACATTATCTTGTATCAAGAGAACATAAGCTTGTTCAAGAGATTACCAAAGGTTACAGGCAGTACTGCTTCCTTGAACATGAGAGAAAGAAGCTTATGAAATTGTGGAGGTGAGAATCATCCGAACATGAGCATCATTGTGAACCATGTGGTATAGTTGGGATTGACCGTGAGCTAGCAGTTGCATCTGATCCAGTTGCAATGGATTGGCCTGGTCATAGAATGGATCCCCTAATATACCTATACTAGTGTTGGTAATAAGAAAAGGTTTGTTGGTGCACTGATGTCTGTTAACTTCGTCTTTATCAAGTCTTGTATTGTATTAGATAGATCAGGGCACACAAAACGAGAAATGAAATTTATAGGTAATTTCGTTTGAAATTATATTTCCGCTTGGAATTATAATTCCGCTCGAAATGGTAATTTCTCTTGAAACATAATACCGCTTGAGTTAATTTCGCACGGAATTAAGTCTTGTTTGGATAGTTTCAAACGGAATTAGTTGCCTATAAATACCTGATCGTGTTGTTTCATTTGAAATGGAATTAGAACATTGTTTCAGAGCCGAAGTGCTGCCGGATTGTTATTTGAATTGTAAAAGCTCAGGAAATCAATAAGAGAAGATAATTAGAAAGTATCAAGCTGTGTTACGTCAGTTTCATTGATTCCGCCTTTGATTTTGATGTTGAACTCTTCAGATTGACTCGTTAGGGTCACACGACGATCCAACAAGATGAATGATAAGAATTTTCTGCCACTTTACACTGCTAAAACTCACATCAAAGTCAAGCTACCTGAGTCAAAATAGGCTTGGGTGGCATCAACTTCTAACTAAGTGATTGTGATATGTGCAGGACCTTCCAAGATCCGTTTCACGATGGATTATGGATAGTGGAGCTTCTCGGCGCATGACGGGGAAGAAGACCCTACTGTACGATGTTAGAGGGTTTAATGGAGGTTACGTGGGATTCGCAGGAAATCAGGGTGGTCGAATAGTTGGTGAAGGAACTCTATCGAATGGAATCGTCACGTTTTAAAGAGTAAACTATATCACCGAGCTTGAAAACAATCTTCTGAGCATCTCTCAGATTTGTGATCGTATGTATACAACGCACTTTACAGACAAAGAATGTTTGATCTTGAAACCAGGATTTGTTGTTCCCGAAGAATGGGTTATCATGGGAGCGCCCAGAGTCAATGATCAGTACGTGTTGGACATGAGTGTAGCAACTACTACCACGAGTCAGGCTAACTGTTTTATGTCAAGAGCAACGGAAAAAGAATCAAAGTTATGGCATCGAAAGATGGGCCATATTCACTTACGAAAAATGAATCACCTGGTGCATAACGACTTAGTTACTGGTGTTCATGTGAAAGGTTTTCATCTGGAAGGGGAGTGCATTAGCTGCATCAAAGGCAAGCAAAAGAAGAAATCACATCCTCAAAAGAAGGTCAACTCAGTTTCGAGACCGTTAGAGAGACTTCATATGGATCTTTTTGGTACAGTGAATGTCAAAAGCTTAACTGGAGATCTCTACTGTCTTGTAGTAACTGATGATTATTCCAGATTTTCGTGGGTATCATTTTTGAAAACAAAAGATGAGACGTTTGAAAGTTTGATGGCGTTGTTCAGAAAAATTGAAAACTTGTACCAAACTCGAATCAGAAGAATCAGGAGTGACAATGGTACTGAGTTTAAGAACAACAAGATGGAAGAGTATTATGATGAGAGAGGTATATTTCAAGAATTTAGTGTTCCTTATACTCCACAACAGAATGGGGTAGCTGAACGAAAGAACAGGACGCTAATTGAAACGGCCAGGACGATGCTTGCTGATTCGAAATTACCAGTCAATTTTTGGGAAGAAGTAGTGTCAGCCGCTTGCTATACACTCAACCGGGTTCTCACAGTAAAGAAATTCAACAAAACATGTTTCGAGCTGATCAATAACCGCAAACCAAACCTGAAGTATTTAGAACCGTTTGGGTATCCCTGCACTGTTCTAGAGCCTTTTGGAAAGTTTGGTGCAAAGAGCATTGAAGGAATATTTGTGGGATACTCAAGTCCATTGAAACGAGTCTTTGTTCCAAGCTTGAAGCGGATTATTGAAGCACACAATGTTGAATGCCAAGGTTACACAATGCCACCGCAGAATCCAGGCGACTCATGGCGTTTTAATTACGATAATTTGTGGGATTCGTTTGACATGATTGAAGAAGAACCAGATTTCTTTGATGAGTTAGATATTTTGAGAGAATATGAAAAATCGCAGGAAAGATTCCCAGCATAAACTTATATTCATCAACGACAAGCTTCTAATGACGATGAACCAGGTCCAAGCAATGTTGGAGAACATGATGATATTCAACAAGATGAAGTTGCTCATGATATTCAGACGGCAGTCAATGATAATCTAGAATCTGATAACGTGCCTGTATTTGATCATGGTGATTCAGACTCTGAGGGGGAGCAGATCCAGATATCAAGTCAAACAATTCCAGTCAATGAACAAGGTGCAAATCAGAATGTCACAAATTTGGAAGGCGAGGTAGATGTTCCAGGCGAGGTGATGCCGAGAACTCTTTCGTACCATCCAGAAGAGTTGATTATTGGAGAATTACAATCAGGCGTTCGCACTAGACGTCAACTTGACCAAGGCTTTACTTGTTTTTATTCAACAGTTGCTCCGTTACAAACTGAGTTTTCACTTAGTTGTTTTATTTCGCAGATTGAACCGCGAACATATAAGGAAGCACTAACTGAAGATTCTTGGGTCAACGCGATGCAAGAGGAGCTGAGTCAGTTTGAGAAGTTAGGAGTGTGGATATTGGTAGACTTGCCTGATGGTCACAGGAAGATAAACACCAAGTGGGTGTTCAAGTGCAAGAGGGATGATCGAGGGGTTATTATTCGTAACAAAGCTCGACTCGTAGTCCAGGGCTTTAGTCAGCAGGAGGGTATAGATTTCACCGAAGTATATACTCCCTTGGCTAGACTTGAAGCAATCAGAATCTTCCTAGCATTTGCATCTTGGAAAATTTTTAAAGTTTATCAGCTAGATGTTAAATCGGCATTTCTCTATGGGAAGGTAAAAGAGGAGGTTTATGTTGGACAGCCACTGGGCTTTACCGATCCAATCCACAAAGACAAGGTTTATTTGCTGGATAAGGCGCTATATGGTTTACACCAGGCCCCGAGAGCTTGGTACAAGACATTGTCTCAACACTTACTTGCCAACAGCTTCATCCGTGGAAAAGTGGATGCCAATCTCTTCACCAAAGAAGTCGACGGTCATCTTCTGATAGTTCAGATATACGTGGACGACATCATATTTGGGTCTACAAAAGAAAGTCTGTGCAAAGATTTCGAAAAAGTTATGAAGCAGAAATTTGAAATGTCATCGATGGGTGAGATGAAATTCTTCTTGGGACTTCAGTTTGATCAACTGCCTAAGGGAATTTTCATACTTCAGACGAAGTATGTTCATGATATCTTAGAGAAATTTGGGATGTCAAGTTCTACTCCAGCTTCCACCCCATTAGCGACGAACCATGGGATAAACCCTGATCTCACCGGAGAGTAGGTAGATGAAACGTTGTATCGTTCCATGATCGGATCGCTGATGTACTTGACAGCTTCAACGCGGTTTCAGTCACTGATATCTATTAACTTCGTCTTTATCAAGTCTTGTATTGTATTAGATAGATCAGGGCACACAAAACGAGAAATGAAATTTATAGGTAATTCCGTTTGAAATTATATTTCCGCTTGGAATTATAATTCCGCTCGAATTGGTAATTTCGCTTGAAACATAATACCGCTTGAGTTAATTCCGCACGAAATTAAGTCTTGTTTGGACAGTTTCAAACGGAATTAGTTTCCTATAAATACCTGATCGTGTTGTTTCATTTGAAACGGAATTAGAACATTGTTTCAGAGCCGAGGTGCTGCCAGATTGTTATTTGAATTGTAAAAGCTCAGGAAATCAATAAGAGAAGATAATTAGAAAGTATCAAGCTGTGTTACGTCAATTTCATTGATTCCGCCTTTGATTTTGATGTTGAACTCTTCAGATTGACTCATTAGGGTCACACAACGATCCAACAAGGTTCAGGCATGGTTTCCAAAAACCATAGTTGGTTGGTGACAAAGTGAACACAAATTTGTGAGAATTATTCGTGGCTTTCTCTTGTGGAAACAAGGGGCAATTGTGGCCATTTGTATGTCGCCGGCAGGCAAAGGACTGTCTCCTAGAGAAGTGTTATTGATGATTCGGGAGTGTCGCTGGAAAGTCTCTAGCGAGCTGAGCAATGTCGCTTGACGAGTGTCGCTAAGAGCAAAGTGAACTTGCATTTGGGAAAGTCGCTAAGTAATGTCACTTAGCTAGTGTCGTTGGTAAACATGCATTGTCAGCTAAAGTGTCGCTGGATCACGGGCGACTGTCGCCGGTTAAAGGGTTTCGCAGATATGTTCCAAAAAATCCGATTTGGACTAAAAAACTAGCATCAAACACAAAAAACAAACTGAAAGAAAGGTTTGTGATGCTTTTGTGAGGAATCGATAGTGATCAAATCAAAGAAAAGAAGAAGAAAAGTGTGGTGGTATGGAAACGATGTGGCGGACATACGACAGTAGTGCATCGAGGAAAGTTTGGCTCTGATACCAAGCTAAACACATTTATCGGTGTGTAATTGTGATTGTATTGTTGTGTAGTTAGCGTTTACAATGGCGAGGTTATTTATAATAACCATATTTACGATATCTATCCTCCAAGTATAACTAATGACAATGTGTTCTAATATTGCTTTGAAAAAAATGTGTTTTTTGAGGTTTTTAGAACCATGCATCTCGGAAAATAATCCATAAACACACAAACAATATGGACGAACACCATTCCACTCTTTTATTATTACTAGTGGAAAACCCGCGCGTTGCGGCGGGGTCGACAATAAGGGGTGGGAAAATAAATCAAGCCTTCAAACGATTACAAAAAAGAAAATACTATATAAGGTGTGTATGCGTGTAAAATCCCCCACACTTCATGGCAATGCAAGGTTTTACCGGCTACATGGGATAGTTAAATGATGTATGCTTCATTGTATATACATTCTGGCACCCAAAAAAAAGTCAGGGGTTTTTAGTTTACATTAAACATAGGAAGCGCAAGTTGTAATATAAAAGATACGAATCAAGAAAGATCCCGGTTTTCGCCATTCATTTTCCTGCAAGTAACACCATTGCGGATCCTAACGAATGGCCCGTCAACCAAATGTTTGACTTTAACGCTTGACTTCCTACCAGGTTTCTAACCACTTGCATAGCGACATCGAATCTTGATGTTAGATGCAGCCCGTTTTTTTATGATGTGGATGTCGAGTTCCAAGTCACGTGAGAACGCGTTGCTTTTGATTAACGTGCCATGGAAAGCGATGACGTAAGATGGGGTGTGTTGTGAAGGTGGGTGTTTGGATTTGTAGATGGCACCAAAGATGCATGAATTGGCGCCGTCTATGAGTTGACTGTGTAAGTCAAACTGGAAGAAGTTCCACCATGGAGGAGCGAGAGCTTCTGATGCTTGACGGTTTTCTTGACGGTCCCGCTCTAAGATGTATACTCCTTGAACCAAGCATGCTGCAACAGATCTTCGGTGATCTGGATTAGTC